>BQNB010002409.1:82558-125386 GCA_026074375.1 Tanacetum coccineum | reverse complement strand
ATAGCCGGAAGAAACCTCTTTGATGATGAAGCATCCTCTTCCAACAACACTAGAACCAAATCGTCAAGCCTTCTCAAAACCTTACGAGAATATTCTTGCCCTAACTCCTCCAGTATTCAAAACCCAATCATCCTCCCATCTAAACGAACAGGGAGAATCGTCGACTCACGTGACATCCTGTTAATTCAAGGAACATGCACGTTCTAACGATTAAGAAGCGATGACCCCCTCCGTTATATAAAGCATTACTTAAGTATCATGTATAACATACAAGCTGACAGAGCCACAAGGGATACCTCTAGGATACGTTTCTTTCACTTCTCCCTCAAAGGGAAAGCAGCAAAATGGCTTGATAAAATATCCCCCGCCCAAATCAAGACATGGGATCAGCTCGTATCATGATTTCTTGATTACTTCATTCTACTAGGATGCACCTCGTCCTTTAGAGACATGATCCTCTGATTCAAACAAGGGGTCGATGAATCCATCAAAAGCGCCTGGATACGTGTCCAGAACTTGATCAAACAAGTCCCCTATCATGGAATACAAAAATGGCTTCTGGTGCAAATCTTTCATGATAATGTGGAAAACTAGAAGGGGGGTTAAATAGTTTACTGTTTTTTTAATTTTAAAGTGTTTGTAAAAATTCTAGATTCAACTTTATGTGAATTCGACACTTGCACAATATGAACAATATACTTATCTAAACAATTAATGGGATAGTATGGAAGAATAATGTAAGACAAGAGATAAGAGTAAGAACAATCAAACCATAACGCGAGGATTTATAGTGCTTCGGCAACGAAGTACCTTTTCGCCCTACTTTACTCCTCGAGTACCTAACTCGATAGTTTTCTTCACTATGTCAACAAGCTCCTTTATGGTGGAGAAAACCTTACACAACTTTCGCTTATCCTGATTTCTGACACTAAGCTAGATGTCGAGTTCTAATCTTAGCTAGAACCAATTTACCATAACTTCACTACACAACTTTGCTTCACGACTTGATCACGGCTACACAACTTCTTCACACCTTAGTTTTCTTCACACCACTACTTCACCAAGCAACTACTATAATCACACCTAACTAACACTACTAGGAAATATCACCAAGATCCAACTATACTTACAACAATCACCTAGATCTAGAAACTACACAACTTTACAAGATTTACAAATGATTTACAAGTTATGATATGGATGCAATAAGATTGCAACAACACACAAAGGTGTAATAACTACTTCACATTGCTGATGGAAGTATTCTTCTCTTGCACTTGAGGAATTTGAGCTAGGATCACTTAAAACAAAGCTTTATGATTAATTGAACAAAGGAATTAATGAATGTCTGGGCTGTTTTAATCAGAAAGAATAAGTGCAAAAGGTGAGAAAATAGTGAAAAGTCCAGTATTTATAGGACATTTTGGAGGAGCGTCTACCTATGGGCGGTCCCCTTAAATAGATGGGCGCGCTCCCCTTAAAGATAAGGGGGTCGCCCGTGTATTTAAGGGGGCCCTGCCCAAAGACTTGGCCGCTCCCGAGTTTGTGTCCTTTGTGTAGGGGATTTTTTGAAATTTTCTGGAACTTTTCTAGCCGTTTTAGGTCCGAAAATTTGAATTTCAAAATGTTTATTTTGAATAAAACATTTTTTTTAATTGTAGAAAATGTTTTGTAATGTTTATAAAAATGTTTACAACATTTTATAAAAGTGTGAGGTTGAATAAAAATTTCCTTTGATCATAAAATGCATTAAGCATTTATTTATTCATATCTTTAAGTGATATAATTTTCGAAATGAAAATTTACTACTAATTACTTGTTTACGTTTAATTTTACATTGAACGTTTTTATATTTAGTGATTATCAAAACGTAAAGATGTGAAAAATATTAATAATATTTTTAGGCATTATTTCTATCAACAGATAACATATCTCTAGATGACCGTATGAAACTCTATCAATTCTCCCAATTTCGTTTCAACTCTCTCACCAACGAAGAGGGGTGGAATTAAATAGAAGAGTACGTCCAATACCAAGACGATCTGTGGGACGCCCCATTACCATATATGAACATTTCTTCTATTCCGGAAGCGATACAGCCTATATTCAGGAGACATTTAAAAATGGCCGGCAAATGAATCTCCTATCTTGAAACACCTACACAAGAGATCAGGTTAAAAAAACCTTTTCTTATCTACAATCTCTACGGAGGGGCCCATGAGGCCGCTGAGTGCAGCTAAAATAACCTAACCGAGCAGGTATGCTTGTCTGGGGGGACATTTACAATGATCCTTTTGAGGTTTTACTAAAACATTGATATCCTGTCATGGGGAAACTGTAAACGAAAAGAAAAAGGAGAGGATGGTCTTGAATGAGTAGTAAGGAATAAGTTTGAAGACGAACTCACTAATTTCATGGTTGAGAAGAGATACCACACGAAAGGAATAGGAGAGATGCTAGACCGGCATCGTTAGGAGATGCACGAACAATTCTCCTAAATCCTCTCCATAATTAGGGAGAGCAACTTTCCAGCACCAGAGGCACCGACTTTTGCCATAACAACTAGATCTGGAGTCAGCAGTCGAGACCCCCCCTTTTCCTACTCCATCGCAATCAACATCCACCAACCAAACTGAAGGGGCGATTAAAAAAGGGCCTGCGGGTGCAGAATCAAGCATTATACAAGATGAAGAAGCCCCTCGGTCATCCATTTTCTATCAACCCTCCAAGTCATCAAATCTGTCTTTCCCCTCCCGAGTAAGGAAGCAAAAAAGGGATGACGAAGATGAGCGGCTTCTATCCATCTTTAAGCAGATTCATATCAACCTACCATTTCTAGAGGCCATGATCCACATGCCAAAAGGAGCCAAGGTTCTAAAAGACCTTCTTTCACATAAGGAAAAACTTGAGAAAGCAGCCTCTTCAGTCAAGCTTATTGAAGAATGTTCCGCTATCATCCAAAGAAGCTTACCCTAAAAGAAGGAGACCCAGGAAGTTTCATGATACCATGTTTTATTGGACCCTTGGCAGTAAAGAACGCCCTAGCTGATTTAGGGGCAAGTATCAATCTTATGCCACACTCTCTTCTGACGATTAGGAATTTCTAAACTAAAACCAACAAGAATGAGTATTCAACTGGTTGATCCAACCATCAAATACCCTATCAGGGTCTGCGAGAATCTTTTGGTAAAGATAAACAAGTTTATATTTCCGATTTATTTCGTAGTTTTGGAAATAGACCAAGACGAGTTGGTCCTGATCATTTTGGGATGACCTTTCCCTGCCACAGCACGGGCTGTAATTGACGTTCACGAAGTGAAGTTAAGTCGAAGGGAAGTTAAGTCTAAGAGTAGGAGATGAAACCGTCACCTTCAACATTGGAAAATCTATGAAATCCAAACACTCCCGTAACGATTATCTGTGTTGCGCCGATCACACCGCAACAATGGGTTGACAAGATTGAGCATGACAGAAAATGGACTAAAGCAGAAGATGAGGGAGATTCTAATGAAGTGCAAGCAGTTTCTTTCTACCCTAGGACAGAGCCAATCGACACTCGAGTGGAAAGCCCCAGAAAATAGGTTGAAACCCTCAAGCGTCGAACCACCCGAACTAGAGCTGAAAGAATTACCCAAACACCTTGATTACGCTTTCCTCCAGGAAAACAACAAAATCATAATTGTCATCTCCTCCGCGTTATCTGCCATCAAGAAAGCCAGGCTTCTCAAATTTCTAAAAGACCATAAAGGGGCAATCGCCTGGAGTATTGCGAACATAAAGAGGATCGACTCATCCTTCTCTACTCATAAAATTCTCATGGAAGACGAGTTCAAACCAAGTGTCTAACCTCAAAGATGGGTGAACCCAAACATCAAGGAGGTGGTAAAAAATGAAGTCAAAAATCTCCTTAATGCCGGATTAATCTACCCCATCTTCGATAGTCCTTGGGTGAGCCCTGTCCAGGTTGTCCCAAAGAAAAGGGGGATGACCGTAGTGAAGAATAAGAAGGACGAGCACATCCCATAACGGACGGTCACTGGATGGCGCGTGTGCATCGACTATCATAAATTGAATAATGCAACTCGAAAAGATCACTCCCTACTCAGTTCGTGGAAAATGGCTGTCATACAGCGCTGGAAAGTTGCTGGTGCGTTATCCGAATGGCATCTGTATGTATGCGAAGGTGCCATATGGGCAAGTGAATGTGGTTTTCTCTTGATCTTTTAGAGAAATAGGGATCTGGAAATATCCTAAAAATCCATCTAAAAAGCAGTAGTATTCGTGCTCATCCAGGCGTTCGAGCATCTGATCATTATACAGAGAAGTCGGCCATAAGGTCTCAGGTTCGGGAATTGAGGTCGATAAAGCAAAAATCGAGGCAATCTCCAAGTTACCATATCCCACAAACGTGAAAGCCATTCGAAGCTTTCTAAGGCATGCCGGTTTTTACAGAAGATTCATAAAAGATTTCTCACAAGTAGCACGACCAATGACCCAACTACTGGTAAAACACGCCCCGTTCAACTTCTTTGAAGAATGCATCCAGGCCTTTGATAAGTTAAAACACAAACTAACGCAGGCCCTAATCATGATTAAGCCAGATTTGTCATTTCCATAAAAAGTCATGTGCGACGCAAGTGATTATGCGGTCATGGTTGTGTTAGGGAAAAGGATCGACAAACATTTTAAGCCCATACACTACACCAGAAAAATGATGAACGAGGAACAAGAAAACTACAAAACGACCGAGAAAGAGATTTTGGCTGTCGTCTTTACATTCGACAAATTCCGTCAATACTTGGTCTTATCCAAGACTATCGTTTTCATGGACCACTCAGCCTTGCGGTATCTCTTCACAAAACAAGATGCAAAACCACGACTGATTAGGTGGATCCTGCTACTCTAAGAATTCGATATCGAGATCCGCGATAAGAAAGGTGCTGAAAATCTCGCAGATGATCACCTCTCTCGGCTTGAAAACCCGATCTAGGAAAGCTGACCAAGGCTAAAATAAGGGACTTATTCCTTGAAGAGCAACTAATGGCGGTCTCTGATAAGAATAACGAACCGTGGTATGCCAACTATTTTGCTATCTGAGTCCTACCCTTCCGATCCACCCGCCAAGAGAAACAAAATTTCTTCAACGATTTAAGGCATTATTTTTGGGATGAGTCATTCCTATTCAAGCAGTGTGCTGATAGAATCATACGAAGGTGCGTCGCCGCAGATAAGGCAGCACAAATCCTTCGATAATGTCATAGTGGCCCATTAGGAGAGCATCATTGTATCGCCACTACAGCGAGAAATGTCTTTGAAGCTGGGTTCTACTTGCCAAATATCTTTCGTGATGCACGTAGGTTGCTCCAAGTTTGTGATGCATGTCAAAGAGCCGGCAATATCTTCTCGAGAGATGAAACACCTTAAAAGTATATACAAGTCTGCGAAATATTTGATGTTTAGGGAATAGATTTCATGGGACCTTTCTCCTCATCAAATGGAAACAAATACATCCTACTAGCTATCGACTACGTGTCAAAGTGGGTGGAGGCTCAAGCCTTTCCTACCAATGATGCTCGAAACGTAGTGAACTTTCTCAAAAGACTATTCATACGATTTGGAATATCAAAGGCCCTTATTAGTGATAGGGGTACTCATTTCTGCAACTACCAGATAGAGCGAGCAATGAAAAGGTATGAAGTAATCCACTGATTCTCCACCGTATATCACCCTCAAACAAACGGTCAGGTCAAAAATACGAACCGGGAAATAAAGCATATTCTTGAGAAAACCATCAGAAACAACAGGAAAGATTGGTCCCACAAGTTAGATGATGCATTATGGGCGTTTCGAACAGCGTTTAAAACCCCTTTAGGAACAACCCCATTTAGAATAATCTACGGCAAGGCATGCCATCTTCCCGTCGAATTAGAACACAAAGCTTAATGGGCCATTAAAAACTATAACATGGACCTGACAAAAGCCAGAGCAAACAGGTTCTTACAGATTAATGATCTGGATGAAATGAGGCTCGATGCTTATGTGTCCTCCATCTCTTATAAGGAAAGAACACAAAGGTGGCATGATAAACGGATAAAAACACCAACTAATTATGAAAAAGGCGATAAAGTACTTCTCTTCAATTCACGCCTAAGTCTGTTCCCCAGGAAGATGAAGTCAAGGTGGTACGGACCATTCTCAGTAATCAAAGACATAAGAAACAGTGCAATCGAGCTTTGCGATAAAGATGGGAATGAATTCATCGTAAACAAGCAACGTGTGAAACCATATCAAAAAGACGTATTGGATACTAACAGAGATGACGATATCACACTAGATGATGAAGGAGAAGTCACGTAATAGTGTGTGACTTCAAGTCTAGCTACAAGACTCATAAATAAAGAAAAGCGCTTCTTGGGAGGCAACCCAATATTTATTTTTATCGCATATTAGGAGTGTCTTGTGTTTTAATTCTTTTCATTTATTCTTTTATGCTTGAATTCATCATTTTGTAATCATGCTTTGCTTTGTCTTTAACCTCGTCTTAATTTCAATCAAAGGTATTTTGCAACAAAATAAGTATAGGAGAAATATCCGGTTTTTAAGAACCAATTCAAACATAATAAATAATTTTTTTAGATTAATTCGCGTTAGTTTCGAGTCATATGATTGTATTGACTTATCTCAAGTTTCATGCAGTAATTCATACAGGAAATAACTTATATAATCGCGTGCAGGAAGTTTGTCAAAGAAAATGAAAAGAAAATTTTGCTTAGAGGCTGGAGATGGCGCCAGGATTTATCTTGACGGCGTCGTCAGCCCAGCTATATGAAGATTTTAAAATTTTAAAGTATTTTCAAAAAATAGTTTGCACAACATTTGAAATTTGTAATTCTTTTATAAAACTGCATAAACATATGATTACATCATTACTCTCATCCTATCTTTACTGCTTTCATAGAGTCAAAACCCTAAACTCTCATTGTTATATCTATCCCGCCGATTTTATGCTTAGTGTAGTTGTCTTTGCCTTTGATTACAGGTTATATTTGATGAGAATAAGCTTGGAAGTTCATAGGAAGTTTCATTAGACGACTCTTAGAGGACGATTTAACCAGTTTTCGCATGTTCCTTCTCCATTATTGAGCAAACCAGGGGAGTACTAGTTTCCTTTACTTGTTTTATTTTTCCTTTATTCATTCACACGGGTACTTCTATAGAACATTGGGTAATATATCGAAACATAGCATAAAAGGTAATTTTGACCCAAATTTTAAAAAAACTTATGACACATACCGACGAAAACCGAGTATTAATAGCGTCTCATGGATAGGAATGTATATGACTAGCACAAAAACCCTCAAAATTCCATCCCAAAAATGTGAGGTTCGACTTTAGATCTATAGGAATTCGGGTATCCATTTTTGATTCCCAAGATAATTTATACCTTTAGCTTTCTCGAGTTAAGGTTCGAATGCAGTCATATGTGTCTATTATGTCGTTACGAATGTGTATGTATGGTCTTTGTCGCCTTTTCTAGAGCATTGGTATCGGTATTTGTGACAACCATGACTTGAGCAGGTTAGTCAAACCCTTAGTATTTGACTTTATGTCTATGGTGATGTGCGGCTTATGTGAATTATGTGCTATGTGTATGTATATGTGTTTATGAGTTAGTGGAAATCCATCGTTAGAATGTGAGCATTCAAAAAGATTGGATTAATGGTGAAAAATGGTGATTTCCCTTTCGTTCACTTTTAAGTGACAAGGAAAATAATTATTGGAAATTTAATGTTTGGTCTTTAATGTGTAAATATTTATACGTATATGTATTTTGTGTTAGTTATTTAAGATAGGTTTAGCGTTTAAGTGTTAGATTAAGAAAATGTAAAACTTCTAATTTTAGAAAGTTAGGTTGGAAATGAATAATTATTTTTAGAAAGTTAGTAAACTGCGTTAATACAAAAAGGAAGAGTTAAATTAATTAAAGTTTTTATAAAAACTTAAGGTTTTAATTGTAAATATAAAATAAAAAAAATAAAAATATATATATATATATATATATATTCGGCCGGTTTAAGGTTTTAAAAAAAAATTTATAATAATTAATAAAAAAAAAAAGAAAAATAATTAGAATCCTAATCCTAATCTAAAACCTAGTTATACTTAAACTAAAATTCTACCTAGGTGCCTATAAATACTAAACTTAAAATCCCCATTCACCCATAAAATTTCGACCGGCCATAAGGAGAAAAGAAAAGAGAAGACGAAAATTTTAGGGCCTCGCTTTAAGGTACGATTCGACTTTTTAGTTCTAGTTCGTTTAATTTTTCTAGTAACTTGATTATGATGGATTTAGGTTTAAATTTAATTTTATAAATTAGGGCATTTAAATTCCAGAAAGTTTATGATATTATGATGTTAGTTTAATCATTAAATTAATTAGATTAGCGATATGAACATGCGTTAGGGCTTGGATCACTCGAATTAGATGCGTAATTCACTGCAGAAAGTTAGGCAGTTTTGTAACGAGCATAACTCGGTCATAAAAGATCAAATAAATATTTTACAACATACTGGAGATAACCTCAGAGAGTCTACTTTCTAGAAAATCCGGCCTCATAAGTTTTTATGGTCGGGAAGTGGGTCAAATGGTCATTACAAAATCAGTGTGTAAAACAGTGACGAATTTCAGTTTTGGTTTTGATTTTTCTAAAAATACTTAGACACTGAGTTAGAGGCTCTAAGTCACGTGGAAGTTAGTTCATATATTGTGTGTGACCTCTGAATTTTGGCTAAGGTCATAGTGGGGTCTAAGTTGGGTAATTAATGCCATACTTTTAGAAGGTCAGATTCTGGACGAATTTTAAACACTTTGGATTAATGAATTTCTAAGGGGTATTTATAAAAGGGTAGTGACTTTGGGAGAACTATGAGAGGTTCATAGGACATATATGTAGCATGGTGAATTTTGGTTTGAATTATGGGAGTGTTTAAGTAGTGCGTTTAGGGCACGCAAGTGAGAGTAAAATTCTGCCTAAAACCAGAAAGTTTAAAGAGTAGCATTTAAGTATAAATGAAATATGTAAGAATGGGTAAAGGTTTTAAATGATTATAGGACTATGATAGATAGCCTAGGTATCCATCATAGTTGAAGTTACATCATATTGGGTTGAATACCTAATTGATGGTAGCTAATAATGTGTTTAAATTGTTTAGATTGTTCGTGAGATTTTGTGAAGTTTTGATTGGATCTTTTTGGAAGCTAAGCTTCAGGTGAGTTTCATAGTCCCATTTTTAAATGTCTTTACATTTTGGGATGAAAATGATGCTTATGATCTAAAGATGTTTTGAATGCTGTGATTATGTGGTTAATGGTGTATGGACAATATGTTACTGTTATATGACTTATTGTTGCATGTTGAATGTGATATTGGTGTTATCGTCTACTCATGTAGGCAAGACTTGGGATTTATCCCGAGTGGTAATGTGGTGTTATCGTCTACTTATGTAGGCAAGATCCTTGGAGCTGATCAACTCCTTGTGATATTGTGTTATCGGTACCAAGAGTCTGGAATTGGGTATTGGATCCTTTCCATGACTATTAGTGGATCGGGGGTAACGTTCCTACCCAGTTGTTGTAATGGATCGGGGGTAACGTTCCTACCCAGTATGTGGATTGCATGTTAGCATAAGTTCATATTGTGCATAATTGTCCTTTATTGTTTGATAATCGCAGTAATTCGGTTTTAAAGTTTTATTGTTGTCCTAAACCTATGTCTCTCACCAACCATGTGTTGACGTATTTTAGCATCATTTTCAGGTGAGCATATTGAGGTTAGGCAAAGTGGCTAGAGAGAGACTGCTAGGGTGCATGGGAGCATACTTCCCTATTTGTTTTATTTGCATGAACTTATGTTATTTGTTTTGAATTTTATTAGGAGCGTGGATTTATTATTCTTGTATTGGAGAGACCCACTTTCTTTAATACAAGAAGTTGTTTGTTTGGATTATCGATATTGTCATGACACATTGTGTTCACTGACTCGTTTATGCATTTAGAAATTCTCTATTTCGACACCATTGTGTTATGATGATATCCATGACGTTACGCCTCGCGTTTCCGCCTTGGCGGGGTGTGACAGTATTAAATTATATAAGTGTACCGATAGTATATTAAATTATAGAACTTGTTTTTGTGATGCATCCCGAGACCGCATAGTGAGTATTAGGATTTTCTACAAAAGAGGCACTAGGATTAACCCATGTTTTAAACCTGTAATTGTTATTATGGTCACATCGATCATGTAACTATCCTGTACCCTTGCCATGCACTCATTTTTAGTGTAGGATACCCCTAGTCCAACCCTCCGAGCCTATCCTTCTTCACGGCTCTCGTAATTTTCTGGTTAAGCCGGACTATTAATGAAGAGCATTGTCACCCTTGAACCAATTGTTACACCCAAATCACCTTAGCCTACCTTGTATGTACTCACCTTTAGTACATTATTGTTTGAACCCAAGTTAATTATTGAGTACACGGTTTCTAAGTTCTTATCCTTGTAAATACTGTTTTGGGACGATTGGGATTCATGGTAGTATTTATTTCGTGGAAGAATGGGGAAGAAAAGTTAAGTCAATACCCCCATATGTTTGTCAAAATATCTCCATGTTGTTTTGTTCCAACTCAATTCGGGTCATTAGTTAGATTGTAATTATCAAGTATGTAAAAGTTCAAGTGTAGGGGTATATCTATAAACCCCCATGATGTATTATATGTTTAAGCAATGGCAAGGCAAAAGTGTACGAAAACAATATATATAAAAAAAGAGTGAAAAATGTACGGGCTGCCATTTGCTTATGTCTATGTTTATATTAGAGTCAAGAAAAGAAAAAGAAAGAGATTGATGTAGAGTTTTGTAGAGTTTGTATACTTGTCCGAGTTCTTGGCTTAACAACCCAAACAGTGTGTATTCTTATAAATAATTAGCTAACCCTTCCACCCCAAATTTACCCAAAAAGTCACTCCCAAATGTATCCCATCCATTTCCGTTTCCGTTAATGTTATCTTACACCCACACACAACAACCCTTTAAAAATACCTCTTTGATTGTAATGAATAATGCTTGCGCCTAGCCGTGAAGGTTTTATCCTTTACCAAGCCTATGGTATTTTATATGCTATGATGGGTAATGAGTGTTAATTTTCCATTTTCCATAGTTGTTATAATTTATTATACAACCGAGTGAAAGAGAGAATCCCAAACATTTATGTGAGTTGCTAGTATATGCTTTTCGTGCTTTTAATCACGATGTCTAGAAGGTTGTGTTGTAAGATGATTTTAAAAAGTAGGTTAAATGACAATATTGCTATTGCCTACGTAGAAAAGCCCATTTGCTTGAGGACAAGCAAATCCTAAGTGTAGGGGTATTTGATGAGGTGCCATTTTATACACTATTTTAGGGTCATTTAACCCCTTAAATCATGCAAATATGACCAGATTATGTGCTTAATCGTTTGTTTTTAGGTTTTTAGCACTTGGATGGCATTTGGAGGAAATACACGTGACTTGGGCTCATTTAGAGAAAAACAGACAAGACTACGGACCTACACCAAATCTCTGGAAGAATTGTGCATATAGAGCGTGGAGACGGCGTCGCAGGCATAAAGCGACGCCATCGCGATCTATCTAGTGATGGCGTCAGAAAATTGACGACGGCGTTAGGGCATAACCGACTCATATCAGACCTAGAAGATTCTATCCCGTGACAGCATCACGACCACAACTGGACGCCGTCGCGATGATTTCTCAATATATATTAAGGCGAATTTAGGGTTTTAGGTGTGTAACTTTGTATAACCTTTGGGATCCGAATCCTAAGTATTTTTTCAGCTTTTAGGCTGACTTTAGGGCCTCAAAATAATCCATGTTTTAATCAAGTAAGATTATCTATCTTTAATTATTCAATATGTCTATGTGTTGTTTGATTGATCTATGTTCTTGCTTCCTTTATAACATGTTAGGCTAAACCCTCCTTTGTATTTGCTTATGATTGCATGAAAGTTGGATTATAGATCCTTTTACTGTTGCTTCTTGTGATGAATGTGCGCGTTAGGCTTTAGAAAACTAGCCATAAGATATTAAATTGGCATAGACGTCTAGGGAAACGCGAGAAGTGTAGAAAGGATACCATCGGTAACAGTCTTCATACTACCTTACCCCTAATATGGTTGATCCCTCTTAAGATATTTCAATTGCATTTAATATACTCTTAGGGGCCTTGTAATAGTCTTCATACTACCTTACTTGTGCGTTGCCTTAACGGAATATTAAATAGACGGCGGGTTCGTGTAATTCGTTCATGACTTAGGAAATACTTACACAGATCATCACGAGTGTGACAAGGCAACAGGATTAGGAGAAGCAATCTAATGAGTAATGCATGATTAAGCAAATACATCATTTTATCATAAAGTTATCACCAGTAGTTTAGATTATAATTAGTTAAACAAACCAACCTCTCAAACCATTGATTTACCTGCTTTCTATAAAATATAAAAATACAAAAATAATCTTCTTTCAATCTCGTAGATCTCGGTTAAGCTCTGTTCGAGCCTTCCCAACCTATTCCCCTAGAGAACGATAACAACCCCCGAGTCTTGCCTATACTACACTGCAACGATTAGGTACACTGCCTAGGGAGTTGTAAAACTTCTTGTAGAAGTCTTTACGAGACCCCACATCAGTCATGCCAAAAATTTATAAAAATACTATACTTAGAAATATTTCACTAAAACTTACTTTTCAAAATCTGACAAAAAGATGAAATAATAAAATATTTTTATTTTAATAAATCGACTAAAAGACGAAAAACATGATTTTTATGAAAAACTCATAACACCGATCTTATGCGTCAAAAACATTATTAGTACTTATATCAAGGATGTCTTACCAAAATAACTTGGGATAATGGGATAATTTGCAGAAACATGTCTAAATTCTTAATTCTTTAATTTTGGTCTTTAAATTCTTATTTCTAAAATTTTATATTCTTAAACTCTTATTCTTGGATTTCTAATTTCTATTGAATTTTTATTTCTATGATTCTAAATTCTTAAACTCTTACTCTCGGAATTCTTAATTTCTAAAGTCTCACTTCTATTAAATTCTCATTTCTATATTTCTAAATTCTTAAGCTCTTGTTCTCGAATCTCTAATTTCTAAAGTCTTATTTCTATAATACTTATTCTTATAATCCTGATTTCTTAAGTTCTAAATTCCTAAATTCTTATTCCTTTAAAAACATAGAATTCATCGAGTCAAACTACCCAACCACCACACATCAATGATACAAAACTTTTATAACATTTAAACAAATACTTTTACAAATACTATTACAAACGTTTGTGCAATGAGTCATTTTCATAAAACATATTACTAAGGTAAAACTTGTTACTAGGTCGTGGCCGGGTACCATTGCGCGTTTAGTTAGAGATCATCTATTTTCAGCTACTATCATCTTTATTTGAGGTGAATTGTCGTAGCCCTACTTTTTAAAGTCTTTTCCGTTGGGGGAAAATGATACTCAAAATCTATTTCAACTACTTTTACTACTGTGCAAAACCTCTTTTTTCTTTTCGGACAATGATATGTGCCTATGATTACGTGTATGAATGCTATGTGAACCCAATGTGAATGCTATGCGAATACTATGAGATCTATTCATGCAAATTTCTATGTGAACTTTGGCACACACTACTTGGCCGACCGTGTAGCTCCAGCCGGTAGGCGATAGGTTTGCAGGACTATAAGTGCTTAAACTATGGTTGATTGTCTATTGATTTAAAATACCAGGGTATGGTATGTGGATGAATACCAGGGTATGGTATGTCATGTGTTGGAAATCTAATTACTACTGCATGCATTCTGCTTTCATATTGCACAATTATCCACTACTTAAATTCTAGCACAGCAACTGGGTTTACTTCTAAACCTACGAGCTCAGCAACTTTATGTTGACCTTTTGAGTATCATTTTCAGATGTGATCAACAATTACTAATTAAAGGTATTGGAAACCAAAGACTTACACAACCAGGACGTTTTCTAAAGACAAGTGTTACCCTATTTGAGATTGTAACTTCTAAAACATTGTAAAACTAAATTCTTGTAAATCAAGTATGGTATGATTTTGTATCTTGTGCGAGGTAATCATAACGTCGCATCCCGTGTTTCCGCTCTTAGTGAGGTGTGACAAACAAGCTAATCCAAACACCCCCTATATTACTTAACACGCTGCAAAGGCAGCCGACCCGCTGCAACAGCAGCCGACCCGGTGTAACGGCAACCGACCCAAGCCAATCTCAGCCAACCCGCTATAATTTCAAGCAAGAAATGAAATACTTACACTTTGTGGAAATTCGGCTTGCTTGTTTATCGCAAGGTCATACATGAACTTCATCATATAGTAGCCGCATTCCCATTCTCCCTTTTGTTGAAAACACTAAACTTAGATAAATAAACATAGTTACACAAATGTGACAAACAAATTAGATATATTATATATTCACAACAATCGTAGATTGATTACCTTAACCATCGTCTAATCAAATTTGGTGTTGAAAGCACTAAATTAAAAAGTAATGGAGTGGCATTAACTTTAATTATTTTCTCAACATATACATGTCAACTCAAAGTCGATATTAAAAAATACCTTTCTACTATCGCTGGGAAATAGTTAGTGTTCTCATTTTTCTTTTTATATTCCTACAAATCCACTATATAGCCCTTCCTCAAGTTCGGGCAAAGCACCATAAGAACCCAGTGAGAATCACTACACAAAAGTTTCAGCGTTTGAGCGTTATATACGAAGCACATATAATAAATCCATATAACAAGCAAAGACATTACCCTTGCATATAAGGTTCCATGTAAATATCTTTCCCCGGGTTTATTCTTATGGTATCCATGATGTGTTCTATGACTTCTTTTTATTTGAACGACATTGACTTGATGTGATTAGATGTGGATTTAGAAAAGTGCATTTGTTTTCAGGAAGACGGCCATCAAATATAAATGCATGTTATCAAGAAAACAAATATGAGTTAGCGGGTGTTTGATGCTGTTGTACTGAAGGGGTGTTTAGTTGTTGCTGTTAGGGGTATTGATGTGGTGTTTGGTTGATGTTGTTAGGCGGCATTAGTTGGTGCTATAAGAGGGTGTTCGGTTGCAATAAATGTGACTTTCATTTATATAAAAATAAAAAATTGAACATAAGCTAACTTACATCGTCCACCAATGTATAAAAGTAATATCAACCAACCCCTCGATGTGCAAATCCAAAATTGCCTTGTATTAAATCCACTCTCGCCAAGGTCTGCCATACATCTTGTAAGGTGAGACAATTGAAATATTCTGATTCTTCCAATTTGTGAATCGTTTCATAGAACCTTGCATGCTTCTTGGCCGGTATTTTACTTTATCAAGTCGCTCCTTGATTCTATCCTCTTGGGTTTGCTTAGGCTCGGCAGGTTCAGTAGTTAAAGAATGAGATGACATTGGTTGTTCGACCTACATTAACAAACCATTACATTATAGCAAGTCAAGAAATACATAATATACTTATGAATTTTAACGTAAGTTAAATAAGCGATGACTACCATTTGAGGCCAACTTGTTGGAATTTGAGGAAGCAATGCACCTTGACTTTCTAACTAAATCAAAAAACATGTCAGCTATATCAACTCGTTATACATAAACACACCCACACACATAATAACTAAGTATAAAGATTGAAGGAATACCAAACTCATATAACCCCCTAATGGCATTTGGTGTTCGAATGACATTAGATTTTCTTCCTGCATTAACAAGACAACTTGTTATATCAACCTATGTATGTGTGTACCCAACTTCATGTATGCAAATATGCAATTATAAAAATGATTGTGCGATTAGCATTCGAGGGCGATAACATGAACTTGAACTTAAATCTCTAATCGGGGTTTGGCATGACATAGTTGGACCAGGAGGAGAGCGACTCATGGAGTAGCATGGTGAGATTGTTTGGTGTATCTGCATTTAACACAAAATAAAATTAATAAACAATGCTAACCTATAACACAATGTCTAAGTAATGCATAACAAAGAATATTTTATTAAACAATAAGCGATTAATGCATAATGAACAAAAACTTATTCACTAAGTCCTGACTCCTGCGTTAGTTATGCTTTGGTTAAGATCAAAATGAAACTAGTCCTGATTCGATTAGGGGGTGTACAAATTAGCTTAATTTAAGGGGCGTATCAGCTAGCTTCTAAGATAAGAAAAACACATAATATCACTTATTCAGCTATCGAGCTTATCACTTTAAGCTTATGGCCTGCCATAAGCATAAATTAAAACCTCATAAGCCAAAAAAAGTGAGATTATTAGCTTTACCATATTTCAATAAGCCAATATGCTCATCAAAACAAGCTAATCGTTTATTTGGCCTCTTTCTTGTTTTTAAATAATCGTCATCTTTACGCTGATCGAAATGCCAACGCAACAATTTGGCCTCTTTCTTGTTTTCAAATAACCGTTTCAGTCTCGGTATGATGGGAAAATACCACAATAGCTAAGCTGGGGGTCCATTTTTTGTCACATCATCATCAATTTCATCTGGTTCCTTTTTATACCTTGATGTTTCGCAAGTAACACATGCATGCAAGTTTTTGGACTCATCTCTATACAACATACAATCGTTCGGACATGCATGTATTCTTTTAATCTCTAGTCCCATTGGACACACTATTTTTTTAGCTTGGTATGTAGAAATGG
Organism: Tanacetum coccineum; assembly: GCA_026074375.1. Taxonomy (NCBI): domain Eukaryota; kingdom Viridiplantae; phylum Streptophyta; class Magnoliopsida; order Asterales; family Asteraceae; genus Tanacetum; species Tanacetum coccineum. Next base: position 108,568 of record BQNB010002409.1, on the reverse strand, counting down.
GTAACTCATTATTCTTGGGAAGTAATCGATGTATAAAATATAACAGCTTTGTGAAGCTTGTATCACTCCAACTACTACTTGCTTTTAATTTTAACAACTCCAAAATAGTTGAAAGTACAGAAAAAAAACAATCATACACTGGTTTCTCTGCGTCCTCAAACAATTGTTGCAAATCTTCTTGATTAATATCACCATCATTAGCCTCCAAATCATGCAACATCTCATTCAAATTTTCATGTATGTCATTAATGTAAGATTCATTGTTCTCATGAGCATTTGATACATGACTCGATGTGCTATTATCAACTAGTGATTCCCCATGCTTCGACCAACAAGTATATTTACGAACAAAGCCATACTTGAGAAAATGAAACTCAATCACTTTGATATCATCATAAGGTACAAAATTTTTACATTCCGAACACGGACAAAAAATCTCAATATTTCCCTTAGCCACTCGGTCAGACTCAGCAGCGATAAGAAAACTTTGCACTCCATTCACATATTCTGGGTCATTAATGTTCATGCCGTACATCCATTTTCGTTCCATCTGAAAATTTAAAACAACATAATAAATCATATGCATGTACGAATGAAAATATGTGGTCACATGCGGCAGATCCTAACCTACCTTTTGAATATTTTTTCTCATATGCGTATACGTTCTAGCGGGTTGACTATTTAAGAAAAAAATCGGCAGCATTTCCCCTTAACTCCCCAAGTATGCGTATAAAACGCAAACTCGAAGGAGTAAAGAGAATTTATACCAATTTTTTCTTAAATAGTCAACCCGCTCGAATGTATACGCATCCTAAATGAGACAAAATATTCAAAAGGCAGTCCCAAACTGCATACATATATATAAGTATTTAGAACTAACAATATAAACATTAATAATGTTAAAAAAAAGATTTACAAACTCACCTTATGATCCAAATTTTTTTTAATGAGTTGAAAAGCTCTATTTTGGATACATGATGAAGAAGTTTATACCTATACAAACACTAAATATATATTAGTAAAGAATAAAGTTAAAAACTTAGAATGAGTAAAAATAAATAAAATTATAATTATTATCTTTTATGTGGGTTTGTGATGTTTAAGGTAAGTTTATTATGGTTGTTGAAAGAGTATTTAATTTAGTGGTTTTGCAAGATTTGGGTTGAGGAAGAATAAATGTGATGGTGGTAGTGAATATGGGAGTGAATGTAATTGATGTTGGGAGATAAGGTGCAGGTTTCCGTTGAGGCAGTAGTTTGAATTTCTTTTTTTGTGCGGTTTTAAAATAATCGTACCAAATAAAAGTCATTTGGTGCGGTTTATAAAACAACTGTACCAAATAACCTTTATTTGGTACGGTTTATAACCAAATAACAAACGAAAGAAAAAAAACCGCACCAAATAATTGCTAGTTATTACGGTTTCAATATAAACCGAACCAAATGTCTTTTTTTTATTAAAAATTTGGTACGGTTTTCGTGTAACCGTATCTAAAAAACGTATCAAAAAATAGTTTGTGTTAGTAGTGGGGGATGCCATAGTTTCCTTGATAGCATCTTCAGTTGTGACAAACAATCTATATCATCTCACCCGAATGTTCATTTCTTTTGGGACATGAACATTTTACCTCACAAGTTTGGTCCGATTAGTGCACCCCAAACTAGCTCAGTTGGATATAAGCTCATGATCTACCTATTCGCTACAATCCTCTTAGGGTTTTTATACATTTATAAACGTTTTTACGCGAAAATCTTCATTTTTCCGAAAAAAAACCAAACCCTCTTTTCTAGTTGAAAAACTTGAAGACCTCATTTCAAGTCAAAATCTTGTTGCTACAAAATTTTATCACCACGAAACCCCATTTTCACAAAAAACTGTGTTACGTACGTAAATGTCGAAATCTCAAAAATAATAAAACGCCGCCAACACCACCCCTGTTTGACACTACCGATCCCATTAGCACCGAAGACATAACGCTAACGGACGAGGGTCGGACAAACGTTAACTCAAAACAATCATCATGTTTCAACACAACCAACAACCATGAGCACACTTTCATTCCCAGAAGCCCGTTGTCAAACACCATAAATGCATCGAGGCAAAACAAAAATTTCACAATTCCACCAACCATACGGTCAACCTCCAGGATGACACCTGGGACCCATACCAGTGATGGTCGCATAACACCCGAACAATCGGCTTACCTGGACAGAATGATGCGGGAAAACGCACAACCAAGCCCACTTAGGCCACAACAAAACATTTCTAACTCACATTCACCCACAAATCAAGCACAGCTTCAGGCATAACAAAATCCACACGTTACCTACAACACTACGTCAACACAACACATGCAAACCCAATACCATCACCAATCTATGTATCAAGGCAGATCCACACATACAATGCCTGGATATCAACACACTCAGATAACCATCTAACTCATGTCCACCCAGGGTCAAAACCCAAAGGCTTCTTCTATGAACCTGTTCACACACTAATGACAAGGGTACTACCGTACTAGACAAAAATGAGGTAATATGTTCGTTGTTGATGATGAAATAGGTGAATAGTGGGACCGAAAGTGATCAGTGTGCTACGACAAGCATTGTTCAGTGGCGCAGCTCCTAATATATCAGATGCTATCACTATTAATAGGCAACCTGGTGATATTTTCTGATGTTCCAGCCAAGGTAATAATTACAGTCCACCTAAAAAAGAAATTCATTTTGATGAATTTTCATCAGTTTTGAATATAAAAAAAACTTGCTTGTACTAGGTACCACAAAACTTGGTAAAAAAAAGGAGATACTGTTCGTCTAAGGGTGATCAATGCTGCACTGAATCAACAACTCTTTTTCAGTGTCGCTAACCACAAACTAACTGTTGTCGCCACGGATGCTGTTTACACCAAGCAATTTACAACCAATGTCATCATGGTGGGGACCGGCCAAACCACGGACGTCCTCCTTAATGCTGACCAACAGCCCGGTCGTTACTACATGGCTGCAAGAGCGTATGCAGCTGTTCAAAATTCTTCATTTGACAACACAACCGCAACAGCTATCTTAGAGTATAAATCTGCCACTTCACAACCAATTCTAGCACGACTTCCTGCCTACAATGACACAAACACAGTCGGTGCATTTTCAAACCAAATAAAGAGCCCTGGTAAAGTAGCCGTTCCTACTAAAACTGATGAAAGTTTATTTTTCACAATGGGGTTTGGGTTTTTCAACTGTACTCCTGGACCTAGATGCCAAGGGCCTAATAACACACGGTTTGGTGCTAGTATGAACAATGTATCCTTTGTACTACCAAACCGAACGTCTTTACTTCAAGCTTATACACAAAAGATTCCTAACATTTACACACCAGATTTTCCACCTGTTCCACCTTTGCAATTCGATTACAGAGGTAATGTACCTCGTGGGTTGTGGCAGCCGGTTAAGGGAACAAGACTTTAGAAGCTAAAGTTTGGTTCAAGTATGCAGATTCTTCTTCAAGACACTACTATCTTTTCGTCTGAGGATCATCCTGTTCATCTTCATGGATACATTTTCTACATAGTTGGTCAAAGTTTTGGTAATTTTAATCCGTCACGATATACTGCTAACTTCAATCTTGTTAATCCACCACAAAGGAATATGATCGATGTTCCAGTTGGAGGATGGACTGCCATCAGAATTTTAGCACATAATCCAGGTTAAACCAAACCGATATACCTAAATATGAATCTTTACTAGATAATTGAAGTTCCAGTATATCATCTTCTAGATTATAATCGATTTTCTATTTAAGGCGAAATCCAGAAAAACAAACATAGATTTATGAACCTCTTAATAAAGAATCTTTATCGTCTGGGTGGTCATAAATATTTAACATAAAACATGAAACTAATTACGGGATATTTACAGGAGTTTGGCTGATGCATTTTCACATTGATACTCATCTTGCTTGAGGTTTTGCAATGGCTTTCATCATTGTAAACGGATAGGGGAATCAGAGACGCTGCTTCATCATACTTTTTTTATTTATGTTTTCAATTTTGTGTCCAAAGAGAATGATTCATAAGATAATATATATGTATTTGATGAGTTCAATCTGGAAATTATGCAAAATACTTCATCAGTTTTTAGTTCTTATATCGCAAACTTTTACTTTGTTACTGGCATGATTAAAATTAGAAAAAAAAATAAGATCTGACCTCTTATAGAGAGAACGGAGTCCCCCTGTCGGCCATTGGCTTTGTTTACGCCACACCCACTCCCTCGGCCTGCTTCATATAAGCTGTGGAATTAGACCAATGGGAATCTCTATACAAACACGTCCCTTACATTTCGCACATAAGAGATCGAGGCACGGGTCTTTCGTCTCCATTTTGGGGGCAGTTACTCTGGAAAAGAATTCTTGATAATTGATATGATGCTATAGAAATATGAGGTTTAAACAAAATAACAAGACAAACAAAGCTGTAAATGCATTACAATGTGTTGCATACATCAAACAAACACACAACATTGTTAAGTTTCACGATTTCCTCGCGTTCGAGGTTACACAAGTATTAAGTTTCATGATGTCTTACTTATTTTATTCTCCAATATAGGAGTTACAAAAGTACTAAGGATTAATACAGAAAGATACATGCAGTCTTTACGTAAGTAAACAACGCAGCCGAATCTCCTTCCACTTAAAATGGTTCAAACTCCTGCTCACCGTCCAATAAAAATTCTGCACCATCAGATATAAACTCCGCGTCATCTGATACAAATTCGGCGTCATCAGATGTAAATTCCGCATTTGGGGAAATCTCCGTCAGCCGTACTTCCTCTTTGATCTCGACATCCTCTCTGTGTACTTTAAATAGGTGGAGCCCAGATGTAGTGACTTTTAAGCAGTTCATCATGTATATCACTGAGAGGCGTTTGCAACCATTACCCAAAGCGAGTAATCCTCTATCACAAAGTTCAAAACAACAACTCACATGAAGTATCTCCAAATTCTGACAATAAGATCCAATTGACTCCCAACCAGAAATCCCAATCTTGCCACAACAAGATAAGTTCCATTCTTGCAACAATGGACACCCTTTTGAAATTGCAATTATAACACTATCCTCAACAGAGGCACACAAACAAAGGTTGAGGAATCTAAGATTAGCCGCAGATCCTATTCCAATAAATGCAGCGAGTTTGTCTCTTGAATGAAACTTACTAAAACAAAGATACGAAAGGTCTAGATGCTCGAGACCACCTCCACTTAAAATTTCAGTGATACCTGTAGAACCAAGCACACAATTCGCGGCTTCTAGATAAGCCAGGGTTGGAGAAAACCCTTGGAAGGTTAAACCAACAATTTTACTACAACAGGTTATGTTGAGTGATCTAAGTTGACGAGAATTTTGGTTGAGAGACAAAATTCCACGGTCAGTTATGTTTGTGCACCAAGCAAGATTCACTTCTTTTAAGGACTTGCACAATTTGGTTAAGATTTCTAATCCACTATCGGTGATAGAGCATCTAGCAAGGCTGATAACGGATAACAACGTGCAACTACAAGCAACCAAAGTAAGTCCTATGTCGGTGACATGATAACAAAAATCAAGATTTAGAGAAAGCAATTTAGAACCATATTTTACGAATGGAGTTAGACCTGAATCCTTAATACTAAGGAAAGTGCCCAAAGACAGAGACTCTAATTGGGTAAAACGGTTAAATAGATTTTCATTGAGAACGGAATCATGAATATTAACATGAGTCGAGCAATTTGACTTGTTTGAGCATCCCAATTTTAAGCTTTTATAACTTGAACTTTGAATATCAAGAAAACTGTGACATGTTAGGCCAAAAGAATTTCGTTCCTCATTTGAGTCTAATTTCTTGAAGATCAAATCCCAAGAGTCGTTAGGAAGCTGCTTATTAAAACCCACATCCATTCCTAAGTAGCAAAGATAAACAATTCTTATTAGATGAACAAAGCTAAAGAAAAAAATACAACAACTTTGAACTTTAATACATGGATCAATCATCAAACCATCATAAAAGATTTGCAGATATTGATATCTTGATCGAAGTTATCTTGTGCTAGTTGGAGAAAATCCTAAACCAAACGGTGGGTTAGGGTTGGGTAGTTGAGTGTTAGCTCTTAACAGTTGAAGTAAAAAAAAAAGATATAAATGACCATTATTTTCGTACACTACATTTTGCCACATGTCACTTCACAATTGGCTCTAATATTATTTTATTTTGCTAAATTTGACCTCTTAAGCTATTTTATTTTCGTTTTATCCCATACGTATTTACATTTAGTAACTAGATGAGAGTTATATTGGATCTCATGCTTACCATCCATTTAAAAATAAATAAATAGTTGAAATTAAAAATACTTTATTATTTCATTTTAAAACTTATATCTTTTAAACCGAAAAAATCTACTATCACGACGAGCATTTAATTATCTTTTCGTAGATATCCACTTTGATATACTTTCGACAAATTTTCTTTTTTTGTTTTTTTACGTTTTTTGCGTTCTTTTTTCGTTGTTGAAACTCGCATGAAAATTTTATATGTGATTAAATACTAATTTGAATATTCGTATAACGATTAACGGTTTAAGAGATATTTAAGTTTTTTTTTTAAATGAAAATGGGTTTTGGGTTTAATCTCATCAATTAGATAAAGATAGAGATGAAAGGTGAGGATTAGTCCTTTGGTAGCCAAACAACGTTTGGTATCCAAATGAACTTAAATCTTGTAAAATGTAAATTCTAGCAATACCACGATAGTTGAACCAATTTTTGGTTAACAAAGTTTAGAATTTGAGAGGTGACAAACTGGTATATTAGTATATGAGATTATTGATCAGGACAACCGCTAACTATTTTATATCGATGTCACCTTGGTTTAAAATTGTCATTACATTTAGGATTTCGCATAGTGGTGCCTAATGCAAAGCCATCCAGATTGTGTTCGCATTGTACCACAATTTACTGCAATTATGTAATGAGATTAACAATCGCAATTGTCGCAGTATATAATTTTGGTTGTTTGCTAAAAATTAAATCATTTGAAGAAGCTCATATATTTTAAAACTCGTAAAAGTAGACGATATCAACTGCATTTAACTTGTTTGTTTTTCATTTCTTTATTTTACAAATGTATTATTCACCACAACAAAACAGGTTTTATAGGACAGCCGTTAGTGTCTTCTTAGATGAGTTTATAAGACCTTTAGCCTAATAGGATCAATACTATAATATAAGTGTCGCATAAAAAGGTGTTGTGATAGGTGTATAGAGTTTTTATGACACTTATAAGCATCCTAATAAACACCTTTATAATAGAACAAATTATGTAGTCACGTAATAATGTCATATACGACGCAAACGACATCGTAATAAACAACCTAATAGGACGAGTTTAAGTGTCCTAATATACATTTACTTTCTTGCATGTATTGAGACACCTCAATGGGTCCTAAAAGATGTTTTCGACAATTAAATTATATGTTGCATAAACTCAAATTTTAGTACTAATAGAAATGGGTCTTAATAGGAAGGTCCCATTTATAATAGCCTTTTTAGAACCAAATCTAGTGTCGTAATATGAATACATGTACCTACTATGTAATATCTTATGTGCTATGAACATGATTACTAACACCAACGGCGTTCTAAAAAGCCACATCATAAAAACAAACAACATTCAAAACAAAATTTTGACACAATTAATGAGTCTAAAATTGGAAGATTAATCAAAACATGTCATTACCATAACACAATGTTTGTAGCCTCAATAGCTTAACAACATCCAAAATAGAGTATTATAGACTTTGTTACATTGCAATTCAACAACAACAAAAAACAGCATAAGCGAATAGTCTGAGAGTCATCATCCTCGTACACCGCCGACAGTTAAACAACACATACGAATAAAGTTCAATGAAAAAACTCACAATATTTGTATAGTGTAACAAATTTAACAATGTTGGCATACCAAAACAAAAGGGATGCCATAGTTTCCCCGATAGCAACTTCAGTTGTGACAAAAAAATCCATATCATCTCACCTGAATGTTCATCTCTTTTGGGTCATGAACATTTTACCTCACAAGTTTGGTCCGATTAGTGCGCCCCAAACTAGCTCATTTGGATATAAGCTCTTGATCTACCTTTTCGCTACAATCCTCACAGGGTTTCAAATGCGTCTAAATATTTGCCTAATTTGAATATGTTAGAGACGTATTTGTATGCTTATCGAATTTAGGTTGTACTTAGTAGAATTAGTATGTATATGCATAAAAAAGAATTTGTATCCTTTTAATACTCAACGCATCTCGTTCAAAATGCACTCACCTAACACGCATGAGTGATGAGCCTCTAGGACCTTTAGCGCAACGAATTGGAAAACGCGTTATTAAACCAATGATGTCATGTTAATTTGTTAAAGGGTTAAAAAATGAAAATTGCTTAAAAAGAAAAGATCTTTTCCATGATTTATATTTCTTGTTGATGTTGATTGGATTGTATTTTCCTAATTTGGGGATAGGTTAGGTGAACATATGATTGAACCTTGGTATTAGAGGTTTAGTTGCTTTAGGTAATGGCTACAAACACCTCTCGGTTATATACTTGAAAAACTACCAAGAAATTAATACATCTATGTACACTAAAACGAATGAAAAAGAAATAATGATATGTTGTTATATACACTTTTGAATAAATGTACATAACATACTTGGATAGCGTATGAGAGCTTTAGACTAACTGGCTAAAGCCCATACACTCGCAAAAGACCTAAGGTCAAGCATAAACAAACCCAAGAACACCTACAACCCGCTTGAGAAGGATCTTCCCATGCCACGCATAAGTAGATACAAGCATGGACAACGTGTCCAAGCTATAAACAAGACTGAAATCTTATGCCAAGGGCTGTTGCATCGGACAACACGTGTCACTACCTCATTCGACTATGAGGTAGTGTTGCAAACATTATGCTTAGTACGTACAACCGTTCATGGAGCAATCCATGAACATAACCTAACCAAGGATGGCACACCACGTGTCATCCTTGTCTCCTCCTTTTGATGTCCACCACATGGACCATCCTCCGCCTTGGATCACATTCACTGGTTGCACTAAACCTTAAATGCATCCCTATAAATACAAGACCATTTTCCTTGAAATGTAGCCATAGCCTGTTCTCTTACCTAGAGAATATGTCAATCTCTATTCTCTCTTTGAGAATAGACTAACAAACTCTCTAGTCATCACGAGTGTTATCTTTGCTCGTCACTCCGGTCACACATTGCATCCTTACCGAATGTCCCCACCCCTTAATACGTATCGTATGTAAACATTGTGTCATCTGTGCTATATGATACGAAATAGCCATTATTTTTTAACCTGTTTCCATTCGTCATAAAATGTTTATTTACGCCTGAAAATATTTACCCTTTTTATCATTTTCAACTTTCCGTCACTGGAAACCTTTGTTTTTATACTTTCTGCCACCAGAAAACATTTTTCACAAAAAACTTTGGTACACAAAAATGCAACACAATTTTTTTTATACATTTTACGCGAAAAGCTTCATTTTCTGACACAAAAACCAAACCCTCTTACCCCATTTCAAGTCAAATACTTGTTGCCACAAAATTTTATCATCACAAAACCCCGTTTTCACAAAAAACTTTGTTTTACGAAAATTGTGGAATCTCAATAATAACCAACGCCGCCAATACTCCCTTGTTTGACACTACAGGTCCCATTAGCACCGAAGACATAACGCAAACGGACGAGGTTCGGACTGTTGGAAGATTATAAGTTCATAAAGCCTTGTTTAATTGTTCTAATACCATATTCAATATGTACAGTATGTATTTGTATATAACAGGCCCTGAACTCGTTTTATAAGGCCTTGTATTATTAAGTCTATTGGCCTTAGGCCCAGACCCGAATATTGATTAGGTTAGACAGTTATTCGGTTGTTAAAAAGTGAAAAGGTACAACGTATGGTTTCTGTAAACCATCACACCCCTTCACAAAAAACACACCGATTCAATATGTATATATAGATAGGATTCTGTAAATCAAAGTTAACCCTTTTTCAGTTTATATATCAGATTTATATAAAGGGTTCAACCCAATCTTCCTTGTTTCTTTTATTGTATTCTTGAATGGTGATTACACATGATGCTTGTTTGATCATATTCGATCCTGGAAATAAGGATTCAAGACCTTCGCAACATTTGCAAGCAGTAAGTTGTTCATTATCGAAACATGAAATCTTGTTTCTACCAACCTTTTAGATTCAAACCCGCATTTTTTTAAAGGAGACGCAACCATAGATGCCAATTCAAGAGAAAGAAAAGAAAGAATAGTTACACCACCAACCTAGTGGTTAACCAAGAAAAAGGAATCAAAAAACAGGTTCAAGGAGATGGAGAAGAGATAAAAAGTGCTACATAAACTACTTGGATGTATTCACATCCTATTACAAAACCGCAAGGGTGCCCAAGGAAGAACACGACACTGTTCTTAGTATGCCTACAGGGATTGTAGAAGAAAGCAAAGGATATATTTGCCCAGCGTTTCATCAATGTGATTTTGGTGATAACCATACACCCAACAAGGAAGCAGTAAGCAAGAAAGGAAAAAAGAGAAGATCGAGCACTTTGGAATTAAACTTGAAGATGCAAGTCTTATGAACTTAGGGGGAAGCATGTTGGAAGTTTATAAGTTCATAAAGGCTTGTTTAATTTGTTACTATACCATATTCACTATGTACAGTATGTTTTTGTATATACAGGCTTCCTGACATACGTTTTATAAGGCAGTTGTATTATTAAGTCTAGGGGCCTTAGGCCCAGGACCCGGATATTGATTAGGTTATGAAAGTTATTCGGTTGTTGAAAAGTGAAATAGTTTCATACGCCCCTTATGGTTTCTGTGTTAAACCTTAACAACCCTTCATAATATACAAATTGAATTCAAATTATGTACATATACAATAGGATTTGTAAATGCAAAGTTAACCCTTTTTAGTTGAATTTTCAGATTTATATAAAAGGGTTCAACCCATTCTTCCTTGTTTTCTTTATTGTATTCTTAATGGTGATTACAATTGATGCTTGTTTGATCATATTCGATTCCTGTAATAAGGATTTCAAGTCCTCGTGCAAACTACGACAACGTTAACTCAAAACAATCACCATGTTTCAACAAAACCAACAACCATGAGCACACTTTCATTCCTAGAAAGCCTGTTGTCAATCACCATAAACGCATTGAGGCAAAAAAAATTCACAACTCCACCAATGATATAGTCAACTTTAGGATGACACCTGAGACCCATACCAGTGATGATCGCATAACACCCAAACAATCGGTGTACATGGAATATGATGCGGGAAAACCCACAGCCAGACCCACTTAGGCCACAACGAAACATTTCTAACTCGCATTCATCCATAAATCAAGCACAATCTGAGGCACAACAAATCCACATGTTACCTACAACACTACGCCAACACAACACATGCAAACCCAATACCTACATGCTTCTTTTATGAACCTGTTCATACATTAATGACATGGGTACTAGATAAAAATAAGGGACACAATTACAAAACTATTAGTCAGGACATGCTTGAATACCTTCATGCCCTAGAAATTAAAAGACTCTGATTCGTAAAGTGGATTAAGTAATATCAGCTCCTATAGGCCTATAACTTCCCACTTTACATACACATGTGTGATAGAGTGGAAGATCCTTATTAACACATTTGTAAATTATAATACGAAGCAAAACCAATGCCTGGAATAATCCTATGGCCTACCAACTGTTCTAGTGTACGTTATTAGTACGGACAGTCATTTGGTTCAAAGGCATAGATAAGAACACCATCACCAGGTTAGAAGAACTGAAGGAAAATTTCATCAAGAACTTTCAATTAATAAGGGAGTCCACTAGAGACTACGTCAACCTACAATTTATTGTTATCAGAAGAATGAGATAGGAAATGACAAAAAAAAGCAATGAGGTGAATTGTTGGAAGATTGTTATACACATAGATAAAACACAAAATATCAAAGGATCAGGCTAACCTCTCTCAGACAGCGTCGCATTTGAGGTTTGGTCTTTATAGGGTATGTGTGTTATCATGATAAAAAGAAACATATCCTAGTTTCCTATTTGAAACAGAAAATGTATCGCAAAACATTAAATACCACTTGACAACAAGAGAATATTATGCATCTTGTTGTCCAAACTCTAAATCGAATTATGCAAGTTGCAAAGTAATATTGAATGAGTATTTTTGTCTCTGCATTCAATCGATACATAGTTTTACATATATATGTTTCTAACCGGTGTAAGTGAACCGGTGTAACCTTTTGTTTTGTCTAACCGAAAATAACTAACTTTTAACTAACATTTCGGTTATAAACTAACTAACTAACATGTTTGGTCCTTCGTGTATTAATATTTACATATGAAGCAATGGAGCGAGATTATTTGGTTCACATTCTCCTCCTTAATCTTAATCATTGCTTCGTCCTAAATCTTGAACTCCGAGCATTTGTCGCATAGTCATGAACTTCAATCTTGGTAGAGCCTTTGTTAGAATATCTGCTCCTTGTAGTTCTCCGCTGACGTGTTCCACATTGATGTGCCCATTCTCTACGCATTCTCGAATGAAATGATAGCGAATGTCAATGTGCTTGCTTCGTCCATGAAAAACTGGGTTCCTGACAAGTGCTATTGCTGAAACGTTGTCTACCTTCAGCGTTATTCTTTTTTCTTCCCATCCAGTTAATTCACTAAGTAGTCGTTTTAACCATAAGGTTTGACATGCTGCTCCAGTAGCCTCTATGAATTCTGATTCACATGATGATAGAGCCACTGTTGGTTGCTTCTGAGTACACTAGGTAATAGGTGATTCTCCAAAATAAAATACTATCCCAGTAGTTCCTTTTCCTTGATCAGTGTTGATTCCATAACTACTGTCGCTGTAACCTGTAATCTTGCAGCCGCCTTCTTTCTTGTATATTATGCCATGCTCCTTTGTTCCTTTAATATATCGGATTACTTGTTTTACCGCCTTCAGGTGATGATCCTTCGGGTCTTGCATGAATCTGCTGAGTAGTCCGACTGAATAACTAAGATCTGGTCTTGTATGTAGTAAGTACCTGAGACTTCCAATTAAACTTCTGTAATAAGTTGCGTCAACTGAGTTTCCATCTGTCATACTTGTTTCCTTCAAGATCTTGTTTATATAACCTGTTTGCTTGATTGTGATCTCTCCTCCTGTCTGTGTAACTTCTATCCCAAGGTAATAAGCCAATAAGCCTAAGTCGCTCATTTCAAATTTATCTTTCATCTGGGATTTAAATACGTCTATTTCCTTTCTTGGAGTACCCGTGATTATCAAATCATCTACATAAACTCCAACTATAAGCGTAGAAGTCTTGCTTCTCTTTGTGTAGACTGCTTGTTCGAGATTACATTTCTTAAAATCCAGTGATTTTAAGGTTTGATCAAGCTTCACATTCCAAGCTCTTGGTGCTTGTCTTAACCCATATAATGCTTTAATGAGTTTGTAAACTTTCCCTGAGTTTCCTTGTTGAACGAATCCTTCAGGTTGTGTAACATAGACTTCTTCCTTCAAATCTCCATGTAAAAATGCTGATTTTACATCTAAGTGGTGTACTTGCCATCCATGATATGCTGCCAATGCTAAAATTAACCGAACTGTCTCTATCCTAGCAACAGGTGCAAATACTTCATCGAAGTCTATTCCTTGTTCTTGTACATATCCTTTTGCTACTAATCTTCTTGCTTTATTTGTTGATTTTTCCTTTTGAATCCATACTTTGGGTTTTAAAAACCCATTTGAGTCCTATTGCCTTTTGATCCGGTGGCAATGTTGTAAGAGTCCATGTATTATTCTTGTTGATTGAATCCAATTCAATCTCCATGGCCTCAATCCATTTCTTATCTGTTGATGCTTCCTTGTAGTTACGGGGTTCTTCTTCTTCCGTAAATAGCAGAGTTTCGGTTTCAACTTCTTGTGTACTCTGATATATTTCGGCTAAGTCTTTAAAACCTCGTACTGGTACATGATCAAATATATTTCCTGAGTTCTTCGTTGAACTAGTAGTAGCCTCTTCTTCTGAGTGTGGGTTGTAAGTGTATGGTGATGGTGTGTTACTTTTTGTGATTGGTGATGAGTTCGGGATCAATTAATCGGATCCTTGTTTCCTGATACGGATTATAATATTGATTTCAATGTTGACCGGTGTAGTGTTTTCATTGTCAACTCCTTCTATCACAAAACTAGTCCAGAATGTGTCTTGTGTACTTGTATCCTCTTCATCTCTATCCCAATCCCATGGTTTCGTTTCCATAAACCTTACATCCCTACTAACGTGTTTTTTCCTTGCTATTGGATCATATAACCTACATGCTTTTGATCCTTCCTCTACTCCTAAGTAAATCATTGGTATGCTTCTGTCGTCCAGCTTCTTTAAGTGAGGTATTGTTACCTTTGCATAAAGCTGTGCATTACCGAATTTTCTTCGTTTTTCCAGGGTTGGTTTTCTGTATGTAGAGTGCCTCATATGAAGTTTTATCTACCAGGCTCTTTGTTAGGTACCTATTGAGTATTAAATGGCCGTGTCTGAACTGCTTCGCCCAAAAATTTAAGGGTACTTCATGCTTTCATCATACTCCTCGTAGTTGATAACACTGTCCTATTTCTTCTCTCCACTACTCCATTCTGTTGTGGTGAGTAAGGTGCTGTCAACTGTCGTGCTATTCCATTCTCCTTACAGTATTTAGTGAATTCATTTGATGTAAATTCACTCTATATCGTGTTTTAGCTCTATCATATCCATTTCATTTCCATTTCTATCTTCTGTCTAAATTCCTTAAAGGTACTGAATGCTTGGTCTTTCGACGTCAGAAAGTAAGCCCACATGACGTGTACAATCATCCACTAACAAGAATATGAGTTTCTTGCCTGAGTATGTGGCTGGACTTATAGGACCACAAAGATCTCCATAAACTAAGTCCAATGGGTTCTTTGATCTGAATTTAGCTTGATTTGGAAATGGTGTTCTATTGTGTTTTCTTAATAAGCACGCATCACAAATCTGTCCGGCGTGATTTATTCTTGGTATTCCTTCAACTAGACCCTTCCTAGTCATCTTGTTGATATCGTCAAGGTTCAGATGACCTAATCTAACGTGCCATAACCATGCTTGGCTATCTATATTTGCTAAGAGACATATAGGTGCTTCTATTTGTAATTTAATAGTGTAAAGTCGATTCTTGGATCTCTCAATCTTCATCAACAACTTCGTGCTTTTATCATACAAAGTCAATTTGTTTCCCTCCATGATGACCTTACAACCTATTTCCGTAAGTTGTCCTAGACTTAGTATGTTGCTCTTGAGGTTTGGTATATAGTATACATCCGATACTATCTTCTGTTCTTGGTTTCTACAACCTAACAATATAGAGTCTCTACCCTTTATCTGTACATACGATCCATCTTCAAAACGTACTCGTCCTGATACGCTTTCATCAATATCCTTAAAATAACTCTTGGTTCCCGTCATATGGTTACTTGCACCATTATCCAAATACCACATGCTTGCATCTCCTGAAGCATATTTTCCGGGTTGAATTTGTCCTTTATTCAACAGAACTTCCTCGTGTTCGGTTTCGTGTGTAGTCATTAATAGTGATGGTTCTTCGTCTTCTAAGATAAGGTTTGATTGTTCCTGAGTTGTCGATGTTCCTTTGCAGTTTCTCTTATAATGTCCAAGTTTTCCACACTTGTAACATCGTACTTTGCTCATATCCCTCTCACGTTTATTCCTATTTGACTTTCCTTTGTGAGTCGAGCTTTTCTCATTTGAGTCATATTTGTTTTTTTTACTTTGCGAGTTTCCTTGTGAAAAATTTGATCTACCTCCGCGTTTAAAACGCCTTCCTTTTCCCGAGTGTTCGCCTTGTGCGAGTAATAGGTTATCCTGGCCTTCTGCTTGTCCTCCTTTCCGGAGCTTTATCCTTTCCTCAAATGCCTTGAGTTTCCCAGTGATCTCGTCTAATGAGATATCGTCAAGATCACTTGTTTGTTCTATGGATGCTACTATCTGAATGAACTTATCTGGTGTGGCGTCTAATAGTTTTCGTACTAAAAGTGATTCATCCAATGTTTTTCCTAATTCCCTTGCCTTCGTGGCATAGCTATTTAGTTTAGCCGTAAATGCATCCACCGTGTCATCATCCTTCATTTGAAGTGTATTAAACTCAATCATCAATGATTGTAACCGTGCTTGCTGCACTTTCTCTTCTCCAACGTGTCTTGTTTTTAATGAATCCCATAATTCCTTTGCTGTTTCACAACCCGCTACTTGTAAAATCACATCTTCGGTCAATGCTTGGTATAAAAAGGCTATTGTTGCCTTATCCTTCTTAATATCTACTTTCGTTTTGTCCTTAGATTCTATAGCCTCCCACA
Source organism: Tanacetum coccineum (assembly GCA_026074375.1). NCBI lineage: Eukaryota > Viridiplantae > Streptophyta > Magnoliopsida > Asterales > Asteraceae > Tanacetum > Tanacetum coccineum. The sequence continues at coordinate 92,039 of BQNB010002409.1, read as the reverse complement.
AATCATGTGCCTCTAATATAACTTTAATTTGTATAGCCCAAACGGTGTAGTTTGTGTTTTTCAACTTAGGACATTGATATTGTGCGATTGGTGTTACGGGTTTTTGTGGTGCCGAAGTACTAGCCATCTTATAGGTGCTTATTATCTTCACCTCCTAGTGCGTATGGGAATTATCCTTCCTAGTATGGTATCTCTACTAATATGGGAACGTATATAGTTTTCGGGAATCCTAGTAATACGGGATCAATAAATAGTTTTCGGGATTTCCTAATAGTAAAAACTAATAAATCTATACTATTCTAATATAATTGAAATCCAGAAAGAAATGTAACTTGTGACCTCGTTTATTGTTATGAATACGAGATGTATTCCCTTGTCTCGTTAGTAATTTGTTCACCAACGTTTGATTGTTATTCCCACTTTGTTCCCTTTGTTTCTTCTTGCCTCGTTATCTCCTTTCTAATTCGAATTCAAACAACAACTAAAACTTTCGGATCCCCTTTTGAATTTGTTGCCTTGTTGTTGTTTCTGCTTCGAACCAAATCAACACCAAATGTTTTTTTTTTACCCAACGAGCCTAACAAAAATCCGCGGCCTCCTGGTTTTATTTTTTTGTATTGTTGTCGAATTTTACTTGTATTCGACAAACCAAAACAAAACTCCTTGCCACTTTTCTTTATACCACACTACACGTTGCCTTTTCTTCCTTGTGTGTTGTTCCTGATTTCGGTTCCCCAACGTATCCTTTGCGTTGCCTTTTTCTTTTTCTACTTTGAAATCCAACAATTTCTACACACACAAACTTGGTACCAAATTCGGTACTCTACACCGAAACAGAAATCCTCAATTTCTGAATCTGTTACACCGAAACAACCTGTCCTTTGTTTCTGCTCTCGTTGTTGTTGTTCTTGTGTCGTCCCGACACTATCTCCACACCAAAAACTTCCTTGAGTACTTCTTTATTTCTTTGATCCACGTATACGTTTTCTGTCTTCTCCACAACAACGTTCCTCGCGTTTTATCACCGCGTCTTGTATTGCTTTGTGTTCTTTGTTTTCAACCCGGTTTCACAAAGCCTTTTCCACTCGTCCTTTTTCCAAACGATGTGTATCCCTTCTCTTTTCCTGTGTCGCGTTGACAGCAAACACAAAAGGGTTTCCTTTAGCGCTTCCTACTCTTGTTCCGCGTCTCCTTGTATACGCCAAGAGTCTCTTCCTTCCCTTCGTTGTCACCAACAAAGTTTTATCCCACCAGTAACGTTTGATGTGAACGTTTGCAACTTCTTACGCAAAATAGATTGTGCACTATCTTCTTCTGCGTTCCTAGTTATTCATGCAACGTCTCTGTGTTTCGTACGTCGCGTGTTCTTCTTCTGAAACACGAGTTTCAGTGTGTTTTTTCGTTTTGGTTTCCTTCTTGTCTCGTTAAAGATTTCTGGTTTTGAATGTTGTAACGAGCGTGGCTCTTGATGCCAAATGTTGTCCCAAAATGTGAGTCGAAATGAAATTGCAAATAATCTGAATAACTATTTTTCGTCTAACCATTGAATGTTACAAGTATATACATAATCTGTCATATCCATTGAATGTTACAGAGTTTTAACATACTATGATATGTTGTGTATCGGCCTGCCAAACAAAACCGATGTGTCCTTTCCTTTCTTTTCAACGAATAAACTAACTTTCTGTAACTAACTTTCGGTTATTAAGTTTCTAACTAACATAGTTGGTCCTTCGTGTTTATAATATTACATATGAAGCATAAGAGTAAAATTATGGGTTCACAAAACACTATGCTAGGCGGCCCAAAGAGATAAGACAAACAACAAGGACGTAACTACCTCACATCCTTATGATACAGTGCCTGGCCATCTGGACAAAAGAGCACGTAACAGAACAGAAAAAAAACATATTCTCCATATGAAGAGTTCACACCCCTAACGATCTATTTTTCCATTACAGCTTTTCGTTTCCTCTCTCTCATAGTGATCGAAGTACTACCGGGATGGGGGGGGGAGCTCAATGAACATCATGCACGCAAACTTTTTTGTATTCCTATTTGTGTCAAAAGACTTATATACTTTTCCTAAGTAACTAAGTTTAGGGTGTGTTTGTTGTCGAGGAGATACAAAGGGAGTTAATGAGATATTGTCATTACTCACTTACTTCATCATCTTCTTCGTCTCATTGACTTCACTTGCTGAGTTCCCTCTGGAAATGGTGAAACTTTCTTTAGTCTCTTATGAACTGTGAAGATGACTCTAGAAATGTTCTATCATTTAGGGACTCAATTTACACTTAGCTTTTCATTTTCTATATTTCAATTGTAGTTGAGGATTCATTGGAGAACTAAATTAGAGCAACTAATATTCTACACGTTATATTTTTTAGATGTTCCACACCTTTACAATTCAATTACACTCGTAACGTCCCTCGTAGGTTGTGCCGTTGTGGCAGCCGGTTAAGGGGACAAAACTTTAAAGAAAAGAAACATAAGTTTTTTAATCATGATTTTTTACTTTAAAGCGATGAAAATAACACGGGGATTGTATAACAAGTATTTGATTTAACCATGACAATTATGAAGACGAAGAAGGGAAAATAGAAAAAATACTAGCTCCATAAATATTCCACAATGTTGAGATCATGTAGACGCCGGTGTGCAAATTTATATATATGTTTTTCGTGCAGCGGAACAATGTATTTTTCATTTATAAATACATATTATTATTTTTTTTGGACGGCATTGAATTAAAAAAACTAGCAACACGCTAGAAGAAAAAAAAATTACAGGGATGAAGAAGAAGATAAAGCATTACATGGGTCACAAAACCAATCTAACCAATTAAGCGAAGTTTTCTTACTCCTACTAGAGATCCAAGTAAAGGATGAGAGCTTTATATCGTTGCATATAAGGTCTTGTGATGGCTGTTTTTCAGATAACTCGTCACTATTTTATGTAATTCCATAAAATGCCATATGTGTGCTGAAACCTCAACATCAAAAATTATTTGATGCATTTTTGAAGCAATTTGGGCCCAATCCGCCAATGAAATCATGTCGTCAACTGAGGTGATCGGTGGACCCGAGATCTTCCACCACGAAAATATTGCATTCCATGTGTCGCTAGAAGCTTTGCAATGAATAAATATGTGCTCTTCAGATTCCGTGTCATCATCACATACCGGACAACGCACCGTGTCAAGATCGATACCCCGACAATCTAGGTTAAGCCTTGTAGGGATTCTTCCATGCCAAACACGCCATGATAAGATGTTTACCTTTGCGGGTAAAATCTTATTCCATCTCGTAGGTTGCAGATTTGAAGAATATGAATTAAGGGTAATGAGGTTTCGCATACAGTGAGTTGTGAACGATCTTGATGCCCCATATGTGAATTCCCAGATGTCTTCTTCGGCATTTAGGTGAAGGTTCGCTACTAATGATAAATTAAGAGTAAACAAACAGAAGAATAAAGAGACATAAATACTTAAATAGTTAAAAGCATAAGACTTACTCTTATAACGATAATTAAATAAAACAATAAATAAGTCAAAAGACTTGCAACATCACCAACGAAAGCAATAAAGTGCCGAGACACATGTTTCCCTTAAAACAGCCAACAAAACTGCGTGACATTTCACCTTATGAGACGCCTATTCTATGCTGGGGAACAATGATACTTATTTACTTGATGTGTGAAAACCCTATAAAATTATGGTTATAGTTATATACAATAAACTTTTATCAAGTTTACTCCTATCGAATCGAAATAGAAAGCAAACTCTTTTTCCTCTTTAAACTAGCAGGGTATCCGCGCGTTGCAGCGGCTGGTGCCCAGTGATTTACCGAAGAAAAACAAATGACAAAATAATCCTGATCAAGCCCGGTTCACCAACTTTTATAGGTTCTGACCGGTTCTCTTCGGTTCGTTTTCAGACGGCTTTTATTTGCTAGCCGAACCAGTGACCAATCATGTTCCCGGTTGAATCCGTTGGTCCGGTCCGACTTTCAAAACTATATGTATTAGTATATAAATTGTATAAAACTTTGTGTGTTTTAGTAGTTTGTACATCGTGTATAATAACATGTACATTTTATTTTAGGGTGTTTTAAAAATTACATTAATTAGTAATGAGTGTTTCAAGAATAATATTAAATGTGTTGACTAGTCAATAAGTATGTGTTTGTGTATTGATCAATTGTACATATTGCATGAATGTTTGTATTATTAAATTTTAGTTTTTTATTGTTTGCATCAAAAGGTTGTACAATATGCATAAATAATTGTATTATTTAATTTTTGACATTTAATGAGAAAGTGTTCAATTTGTAGTGAAATGTTGCATTTCACGATTGTACATTATGCTTTATAACTTAAATTACTTACTTTGTTGGTTGCATTTAACAATTGTACATTATGCTTTATAACTTGGATGTTAGTACCTAATGCCTAACGTTAAAACACGATATTTTATTCGCATCAAATATATTTTAAACACATAACAATTGTTATCTTCAAGATGAACGCAAATCTATAAAATAAAATAAAAATTGGAGAACTAATATATGACACATACATTATACATATACCCAAATAAGTTTTTTTTCCTTTACACTTTCTTTATTCAAACAATATATGTTGTATCTAGATGACTAGATGCCTAATAGTGTGCAGTTTCCTCCTAATAAGGCAATAAGCATATATTTGATTAAAGTCATTTACTTATTACTTGTCATTTTTTTCCGGTTGCATGTTGAAACTTGTTCCGATAAGGAATTGTAAGAAAATGTAAGCAAATGAGAATCAAAGTAACCAAGTTGACGACGTGATCTGTATGCATGGTCATCGTTAAGGATCGTTAGCCGCCAACATCAAACTGATGAGTGGTGTTAGAGGCTAGTTTCTTTCGAGGAGGAGCCTCGATCAATTAAGAATTTCATTCGAGATCGGATAATTTTCCATTGATGTATCTACCCATTTTGAATGAATGTATGAATGGAGATGAAACCGCATATAGTAACACTTGCTATGCCTACGCTAGAGTAGCGCATTGTTGACGTGGTACCGAAACTAGAAAATTGTCTTCCCGTGAGACATCAAAGCGTGTTAGTAAAGGTCAAGGTACAGATGACGTTGGTAAAGACCTATACTCGTATAACAAAGTGTTGAACTACTCTTAAAAAAAAGTCTAGAAACTCAGATATAGTTTCACTAGATTCTCTCTTTTTTTTCTTTTGTAAACAGAGAATCAAGTGCAATGATATATCTGTAACTTAATTCAATGTTTATATTTACCATATAACTTAATGAGAATAAATTTAAGTGCTTACAACATAGTCAATGTAACCTTTAAATATAAAGTTGAAGTTGGTTAAGGTTGATTAGACTATCCAAGATAGAATATACTACTCTTTTTTTGACCTTAGTGAGTGGGTGCACCCAATTCTTTACCATTTTCTACAAGTTACTGTTTTATGTTAATTCAACTGCACCAAGGGGTGTTTGGGATTGCTTATTTAGAACCCCTTATATGCTTAATAAGCCCGGAATTCGGAATAAACGCATGCCAATCTTCTTATCTGTATTTTCTCACTATAATTCAATATATACTTTTCTTCATCCAAATACTAAGAAATTGCTTATTCGTCTTCGAAAGCAATCGCAAACACGCTCCAACTATTATGAACGCTTGGTACATGTTTAGAAACCAATGAATGCATTCTTCTTAGTGCTTCTAATCAGCATTCATTTTGTTTTATCTTTAACTACGTATGCAGATACTCAGTTTCATGATTTTGTTGTAAGTAATAAGTAATCTTCTTCATTTCTTATTTTGTGACGAATTTTTTTATAACTCCTTAAACATTTCATTAATCAGTTGTAATAACTAGGTTCAAGAAACACCTGTGAAGAGACTTTGTAGAACAAAGAATATTATCACAGTTAACGGCCAGTTCCCAGGCCCAACATTAGAGGTTTGGGATGGAGACACACTTGTAATCAACGTATTGAATAATGCTCGTTACAATATCACAATCCATTGGTGAGTGAATGCTGCTTTTTTGAAAGGATATTGATGATGTTTTTTTCATAACTTGTTATAATGGAGATGTTTATCTATTAGGCATGGGATACTTCAGCTTGGGACACCATGGGCGGATGGTCCAGACAGGATTACTCAGTGTCCAATTCAACCGGGAGCCAGTTATACGTACCGGTTCACATTAATTAACCAGGAGGGGACGCTTTGGTGGCATGCTCATAGCCGATGGCTAAGAGCTACAGTCTATGGAGCTCTTGTGATATATCCAAGGCTCGGATCTACTTATCCTTTTGAGCCACCTAAACTAGAAATCCCAATTCTTCTTGGTAAGCGAAGTAGGAAAAATAAGCGTGTTAGATATGATCTAGCACATTAACAACTGCAATCACGCCTTTTACAAAGACAATGAACATAGCTTAGTATACATTATAGGTCTGATTTTGAAAGATGAAAGTTACGAGCGTACATTTGCTATGTTCTCACTGTTTAATGAATGTTTTGTCTCACTTTTCAATTTGTCCATACCAGTATATCTATTTATGAGCGTACAGAATACACTATTACAACTTCTTTGTTAAGGCGTTTACTTTCTGTGAGCAGGTCAATGGTGGAATCGTGATATTATTGACGTCCTAAACCAAGCGATGTTTTCTGGAGGAGCTCCAAACATATCTGATGCATTTACCATGAATGGGCAACCAGGCGACCTCTATAGATGCTCAAGCAAAGGTATGATTCATCTTAGATATCTGAAATCTTAATACATCTTCGTTATTAGTCCAATAATTTGATACATGCATCCAGGATTAAGTTTTCAATGAATGCATTATCCTTACAGTTACTTTTTTCGAAAATGGCAACAGTACTAATAGTTACAGTATCTGTTTTCTACTACAGTATTATTTCAAACTAGAAAAAGTTTTTGGTACTTGTAAGTCTAATATACTACATATTGCTGCACAGATACAATGAAATTCTATGTAGAAAGTGGCGATAGAATTCTCATGAGGGTAATCAACTCGGCCCTCAGTCAACAACTCTTTTTCACAATTGCGAACCACAAACTAATCGTCGTAGGAGTGGATGCACTCTACACCAAACCCTTCACAATCTCAACCCTAATGCTTGGCCCGGGTCAAACGACTGACGTTATCCTAGTAGCAGACCAGACTCCAGGAAACTACTATATCGCAGCGCGTGCATATGAAAGTGCCCAAAATGCACCTTTCGACAACACCACCACAACCGCCATCCTTGCATACAAATATGCACCTTGTAGTGGCCAAATTGGGACATCATTTAAACCAATATTACCAAATTTACCGAATTACAACGACTCAGCAACTGTTACCGCTTTCACAACCCAGTTAAAAAGTCCTGACAATGTCTCAGTTCCACTTGATATAACAGAAGACTTGTTATTCGCGATTGGGTTAGGTTTAGTGAACTGCAACCCTGGACCCACTTGTCAAGGCCCAAATAACACCCGATTTGCAGCTAGCATGAACAACGTATCGTTTCAATTACCACAAACCACATCATTGCTACAAGCTCACTACCAAAACATACCAAATGTTTTCACGACTGACTTCCCTCCGGTCCCACCAACGCCATTCAATTACACAGGCAATGTTCCCCGTGCACTTTGGCAGCCCGTTCCTGGGACTAAACTTTATAAACTAAAATTTGGTTCTCAAGTACAGATTGTGTTACAAGATACCGCGATTGTATCAACTGAAGATCACCCAGTTCATCTTCATGGATACCATTTTTACATTGTTGGCCAGGGTTTTGGTAACTTTAATCCAGAAACAGATACTGCCATGTTTAACCTTATTGATCCACCACAACGCAACACGGTTAATGTGCCTGTTGGCGGATGGTCTGTCATTCGATTCGTTGCAGATAATCCAGGTAATACAAAAACAGCAAGTACATCACAAAATAAGTTCATATATTCGAGAAAATCTATAAAATAGCAACGGAACCGTAAAATCTATTGCTACCTTTTTAAAACATGTTAACAAAGTTAAGTAGAAAAGTACTAACAAAATCCGTTGCCGAATACATGTAAATGTCTTGAACGAAATAAAACTATTACGTGCCATTTTAAATATGACTTAACATTGGATTCGCCTATGATACATTGATTATAAACAGATATAAATTGTCATCAACATTAATGTATCAGCATTATATAATTATACATCTTTCTTATATTAGCTGGTTCATTACAGGGGTTTGGTTAATGCATTGTCACATAGATTCACATCTAACTTGGGGTTTTGGTATGAGCTTTGTCGTCGAGAATGGGCCTGGAAGACTGCAATCGATAAACGCTCCACCATTAGATTTACCTCTTTGTTAGTGCTTATATAGAATAAATGATTAGTATAATCAAGATTTGATAACTCTAGTCCCAAACTCTAGTCCCATGATATTTACGTGATTAGATGTGGATTTCATCAATTTAAACCCCTATAAATAATCTTCATGCAGAACATCTGCTTGAGGGTTTAAGATAACTCCTGTATATGTCAGATGCGTGTTTTTGTACACTCTGGATCGTCATTCTTGATGGAATAACACAAGATTTAAAAAACTAGGACTGCAAGAAATGAGCTTGGTAAGGCTTAATTTCCGATATTTCAAGCCTTCATCATGCGAAAACTCGAGTGTGGTTCACGTCGACAAGCTTGGAAATCGGATAGACCAGCAATGTAAAGAGGCTACTCAAGCATTCAAATTTGTTAGTATTAGTGTCGAGTCTAGTTAATATATACGATAAGTAGAAGGTAGCTAAGTGTCTTTTTCTTTATATGTTTGTTTGAGTGGGCTGAACCAAAGTCCATTCCTAGTCGGTGTAGACTAGGGCATCCACCCCCTCACCCTATAAAAGGAGGTGAGGGGGTGATGCTCAACACACACATATCTTTTATTCTTTCCTGTAACCGATCGAGGTTTTGTGGTAATACAATATATAACAACCCACAATTTTCATCACTGTAATCTCCACTTATATTATTAAGTACTACTTTTTCACGGGAAAATTTTTGCTTTATTCCATTACGTATCATAGTTTACATTTTAAAAGTAAACGAGCTCTCGCAACGATCTTTGCCTATTTTTATCTATGTTTACATCATGTAAACATCATAATATGTTAAGTCAATGACCTATTATCCTCTATATCATATACGTTATCTATTTAACGTAGTTTTCACAACGATAATACCAAATGAGCCTAAACCGTTAACATTTATGCCTAAACCCTAATTTTGGGTAATGTAAACATTCAAGATGAATGTACAAGTAATCAAAGCTCATGTACAAGTTATATAGCATCTCATTTGAATATAATTTCCCTCTAAAATAAAATACAAGTCTTTTAAAGCATAATGTACAAGTCATTAATGCACGATATCCAAAATAGCC
>BQNB010002409.1:4801-81732 GCA_026074375.1 Tanacetum coccineum | reverse complement strand
GATATAAGTCATTGTTATAAGTGGTAAATAGGCATCTACGGTGACAGGTCAAGAGAGATTTCGGCGCAAATTGAGTTACCATAATTAAGTTGAACCTGTGTCGGGTATGGCCAAGTGAATTGCTAACATTTTTTCCCCGTTTTACGCATTCTTTTTTGCTAACCGGTTTACAGTATTTGACCCATTAAAGATTGATCATAACCCTAATCACTATAAATATGTTGCTGCAACAGATCTTGAAATCTACGTTTGTTGTTGGAACTTAGTATACATATGTTCAACACGGTTTCAGGGTATTGCGATTTGCGGGTATATTCGATGTCGGATCATTTGAGGGGTTAAGACCATATCTATAAGGCGTGCACTATTTAACTCACTGCAAGTTTGTTCGTACAAAGTATTGTGGAGCATAATGAGGTAAACCTGTATAAATCCTTGAATTCGACTTAATAAGAACAAGCCTTAACTGCACAGCCTATGTATCTATGTATCCTATTAGTAGATAGTTTTGCATGAGGTAATCAGTGCGTAAATTGCATCATTTGATTGAATTAAGTTGGTTGTTTTAAACTGTTTTTTTGTTTCTTTGTTACTGTTACATGTCTACTGCTCTATTTAGACAAAAGTATTTACGTAGCTAAACTTAAGGTGATGCATAAAGTTGGTGCTCACAGAGCGTGTGCTAAAGCAATAAAATTTGATGAAATGTCAGAGTCTCTTTTTTATGTTTGCTTTCAAATTCTTACATGGCGGATTCACAGGGTATTTCAAGTTCTTTTTGTTTATCGCATACTTATTGTTATTTGTCACAGAACATCATGAAAGTGGCAAAACTATAGTTTCTAATTTTCTATGGTATCATTTCTTATATATGTTATAGCTACAGTGGTTGTGCTATGAAACAAGTTGTGCATAGAAAATAAAATGGAAAATGGACCCGAAACTGAGTTATGAGAAGAGTGTCATCAAAAGCCATTGATGTTGGAAACTAAAGGTAAATATGTATTAAAACGCAGTGCAAACAATAGCGTTTGAATTGGATTATGAACTCAATTCACGTTCCATATATACTCCAAAAATATACATTTCAACACAACTGACTTTGCTTACATTTGATCAGATGGAAGCCATGTAAAATAAATGGTCGATTATGTTTGTGTTGCAGCAATCTTTGTGTTGAATATGAGTTACTATGCGGTTCAAGGCAAGCCACAAGTTCCGTGTTATTTCATATTTGGCGATTCATTGGTAGATAATGGAAATAATAACAGGTTTGCATCATTAGCAAGAGCAGATTACTTGCCTTTTGGAAATTTATACATAAAAACAATTCAAATATTGAACATAATATATTATGCAGTGCTTATGGGCTTACTGAATTTGTAAAAATTGACAGACTCGTTTTTAATAGGCATATGAGCTTCTTTTTTGTTTTTGAACCAAATATGGGCATATCGGCATATCAAGTTTATTATATACTTGAATACACATGTTAAATATCTGCAGATTTCTAGAACACTACAAGACTTAGGCACGGGCCTAAAGATGAAATGCAAATGTTCTTACGACCTCATTCATCTGAACCAAAGATGAATAACATGATGGGTCATGACCATGTTAAAAGTGGCATCAGACGGCCTAATGGGTAGAGCTTCTTTAATGCACTTACAAAAGGAATCGGCCATAAGCCCGATGGTAGTTAGAGTTTGAAACATCGGTAACATAACAATGAACGTTTGCGAAGTCGAAATCTTGCTTTGCGCCTTATTCATCACAAGGTGATCTTTTTATCACTTGACAATCTTTGGCTTACTGGCACATATAACAATGACCTGACTAAAACTGTTGTCACATCTCTTTCACTATTGTAAGGCGTTTTTAGATTTTTGGACAATAATAATTTGCTAAATATGTAGAAATACCTATTTTACATATGGTAAAGAAACTAAGCACAAGATCCCTGCATATTTTATATGATTTTGACCAATTTTTCTACATTTTTTGTGTACGTGTCTTATATATCAGAGGTTATGATCTATAAGCTCAAGAGAATTGATACCTTAAGAAGCAAGGACTTTCACTATTAAAGTTAACGTTTTTATCTTCCTGTTTTTGTTTGTTTTCCTTGGGTAACAACTCACAATACTAAAATATGTTGCAGGTGGTCTCTTTGATACGTGAGCGTAAAAAAAAGTTATGAGAGTGTTTGGGATTGCGTATTAAAACTGATTACCTGCTTATTTGCGTTATGATACAATATGTGAATATTGTCATTTGGGTATCAGTCCACATCCTCCACATGTTGCGGCTGCAAATGGTTTTTCATTTGACATAATATATGCAGGTGGTTGATGGTACTCTCGCCATTGTTCGTATGTTAAGAGGTGAGGCCAACTCTATAAGGTCTGTTGTAACTTATATGCATAAAGCTCCAATCCAGTACATGAGAAATTTTCAAGAATATCTACTATCCAAAAGTTATAACTCTTAGCCACCAATATGTATGTATCATCTATTATGTCCAAATTGGCAACATCCTAAGAACTTGGCCACTTTTATATGTCATACACTTAGCTGCATCAAATTCAGCCAAAGAACTTATAGTTGTATTCTTGGTTTTAATAGTTTTCTAAATGCAGTATGGCTGATTAGCTAGGGACAAAAGCACTTTGGGCTTTTTACATAGTACTCCCACAACAAAGTGCGGACCTGACCACCCTTCCTGGAAATCTACAGGTGAATATATGTTCGGATATCGTTATGCAAGTGGTTAATGAAAGATGGGCAGTAGCAATTTATTTGGATATATGACGACGACAAGTGGAAAATCCATCAACGGAACCCGCTTCTTTAAAGACCATCAGTTAGGATTGAGATGTGACTTTATCTATAATTTGTATTCAAAATTTATAAAAGGTATATGTTGAACACTTCACATTGGCTTCTTTTTTAGTATGAATCACACTGAATATTGTTAAACCACACTTTCGTTGTTTACATTATTATTGTATACAAGAGTTTAATGATTGTTTTTTATTTGATTAACGCTTATATTCTATTGTAGCTAATTTGTAGTATAGCTACGCGTTATTATCTGGCTTATGTTTTTCGTTTCTTATCTCTTAAAGGTTTGTTTCTAGAGTGGCAATGACTTTGAAGGGCATAGGCGTTCAACCTTTCGTTAACTCAAAACACAAGCACTCAACATCTACATACAACCCGTGTGCATCGTACGGGTCTGAATGCCTCGTATAATTAAAAGTCTGGTATGTTCATTTATGTTGGTGGACGTGTTCAGTAATGTTTGTTTATATTCATTTATGTTTGTATATCATACTTTTAATTATATAGTTTAACACTTATAAAACACAATATCATCCATATTTTGAATCGTTTATGAATGTTTTTTATACCTTCAATTATGTTCGTCCGTTTATATATGTTTAATGTCTAAATGAACGAACATATTATTATTATTATTATTATTATTATTATTATTATTATTATTATTTATTATTATTATTAGAAACTTAAGAGATTTACAATAAATTAGAGGGGAGCCGAGGTACTATCTAGGCCCTCACTCCTTATTATTATTATTATTATAAATCTTTTATTATAAATCATTTTATTAAGAAACTCAAAAGATTTACAATAAATTAGAAGGGAGTCGAGATACTATCTGGCCCCACACCCCTTTAGCAATAGCGAATCTGATCCTATTAAATATATGAACAGCAGCACGTGCCCCAGTGTCCTGAGCCATGGATAACTTTCAGATCCGCTTCAGCAATGTAACCGCATCTGCCTCTAATTCCCCCAAAGAAGAGAAAGAAAAGGGAAGAAACCCATATCCAATAGCCGCACACATAGCCATATACTTATTACGTTTACGTTATGCATCATTAATCACGGCCCGACCAGGTACGAAATTAACCATCCTGATTTGCGTCAAAGGTGAAGATCCAGCCAGATCCACACACACATCAAGTCCTTCATCTCGCAAGTAAATAACATATCTTCTGGACGTAATGGTTTGTCACGCCTCCCATCCAACCCGATATCAAATTCCTTACCAGTTGAAATCCCATAATGATAACATATGTCGATAAGGGTATCGCGTACAACGTTATGACGATGTTTAATACCAATAATTTCGGCACACGATACAGCATGGTCTCCATAAATATCCCTAGCAAAAACCCTTGAACAAGCTGAACAAGGCTTCGAAACAGAAAATAAGGGGATACCTAACCGATAACACAAAATACAACGATAAGTCTTACCGTTCATAGTTTGTCACAACCCAGAAATAGGGACCGTCCTAAGTCAGTCAGAGGTATGATCATTCCTTTAAGAAGTTCATAAGGCCATCTACCGAGGAGATAAAGAAAATGTGGACTCTGCATTTTTAGTAACCCGTGTGAAATATATATCTGTCATTTTCCTCATGAGTTTAGGGGCAGCGATCTCACTTGGATTACTCAAAAGGTCAGTCTCCATAGATATATTAAACACAGACAAGGCATGCCAAAGAAGCTTATTATTATTATTATTATTATTATTATTTTATAAAGTCGCATATTAGAAATTCAGGATATTTACAAGAAATTAATGGGAAACCGAGATAATATATGGTATAACAACCCACAATTTTCATCACTATAATTTCCACTTATATTATATTAAGTACTACTTTTTCACGGAAATATTTTTCGCTTTATTCCATCCATTATGTAACGTAACTTACATAACTCAAGTAAACGAGCTCACGCAACCTCTATCAATGTCATCTATATCTATGTTTATATCATATAAACATCCTAATATGTCAAGTCTATATCTCAATATCATTTTACCAAGTACATTATCCATTTAACGTACTTTTCAAAACGTTATATCAAAACAAGCATTAAACGTTAACGTTTATATCAAAACCCTAATTATATGTAATGTATACATATAAAATGAATGTACAAGCCTTTAAAGCATGTGTACAATATTTGAATCATATTTTCCCTCCAAGTCAATGTACAACTCATTTAAGCTCAATGTATAAGTCAATAATGCCTAAAAACCTAATTAGGTCATTTAAGCTCCTAAACCATGTTTAAACTTTACACCACTTTGGCACAAGGTACAAGTACTTAATTCATGACTCCTAAACCCTAATCTAAACCCTAATCCATGTTTTAAAACCCTAAACCATAAAACAAAACCCTAAACCCTAATTTCACTTAAACCTTAAAACTAAACCCTAAAACTTAAAACAAAGCCCTAAACCTTAATCCTAAACCCTAAACCCTAATCTTAACACTAATCCTAAACCTTAATCTATCCTAAACCCTAACCCTAACTAGAAATTAAATCCCTAAACCCTAACCCAAAATAAATTAAACCCGGCACCATTTTCTTTTCATTTTTACCCATTTTAAGCAACCAAGTACCTCAAGCAAGCATCCTAGCACCTCTATGACATCACCAAGCAGCTTACAAGTACCTCCCTTTCAACTCTTAGCCACCAAGCTTGCTACATCACCTCCTTGTTGTTCTTTTTCTAGCCGAACCACACAAACACCCCAAAATCCTTCCACCTTGCTTAGCTAGTCTTCTAGCTCTTCCTACTCATCATTCTAGCTTCCATGATTCAGCTAAGGTAGCCTTGACACTAATCAAATGGGTAAACTTAGGCACTAAGGCTCCTTGAAGGCTATAAATAGCCGAACACCCTTTTCATTTCATTTCATCCCACACATCTCATCTCATACCCTCAAATGGAATTGTAGCCTTCCATAGCAGCAATAGAAGATCAAGAGAAGTCCCTAAGCTCATAATAGAAGCCAAGAAGCAAGAAAAACGAAGCCTTGAAGTCGTTACTAGGCGTACGAACCCGAAAACCCCATTTTGACCCATTTTAGCTCAAGTAAGCCTAAGATCTTGTTCCATAAGCTTATATTCTATACAATAATGTTCATAATACTCTTAAGATCATGTATGAACTCTTGTTTGAAGCTTTGAATCCTCAAACCCATGTGTTTTTGATAAAAACCCTAAAAACGACTCGTTTTGATTTTCTATCTAACGAATCCTTTTTCTAAACTTTTGTTACGTTAAAACATTTTATTTTAGCTTATTCTAATAAGATATAACCTGTAAATATCATTTGGAATCTTAAAATAAGCTTGCATGCCTTTTTGGACTCGTTTTGCAAATATATTCCATGCAAGGAGTAAATATCGTAACTTTCTAAAACTTATAACTAAAGGGGCTGAAAATGTCATTTTATTAAAGTTATAAATAGAACGACCTATTTTTCCAAGTTTCAAAGTTAAAGGTTTAATATATATATTCTTTTTATATAAAAGACTAAACTTGTAAACGTTTATAAACCTAGGGTATATATTGCTAATTTTGCAAACTTATAAAATATTATATTTTTATATTAATTATAAAAATTATTATAGCATTTGAAGAAACATAAAACTATAATGTATCACTACTAGGGAGCTTCATGTGAAGGGTTTAATTTGGGTATACGTTTTAACGAGTTTGCTGGATTTACGATTTAAAGTGTCCTGGCTCCTTAAACATTTACTACATTACCTCTGAGTTATGATGGCCCGAACAGTGATACGATATTTCCATAATAAATTCAATCAAAATGATATTACATTAAAGGCTTTATGACATAAAACATATCCAATCAAACTAAGACTTGACATATTACCCAGGTTGTGTGACGAAGCCGTTACTTTCATTTCATATACTTTTGCCATCAATCAGATTTCCTTATCCTGTTAAGGTGAGATTTCATAGCCTCGCTTTTAAATCTTTTAATGCTTTATAAACCCGCGAGGGGGATACATGCTTAAACCATGAATGCAAGTGTTTTTCCAACTGTATGCTATCCAGATATATTATTGCCTAAGTACCTTCTAGTGCCACTATTTCCATATCATGAATCATTAATTACTTGCATTGTGAGTGAACGCGAATATTGTGAATAGATCTATTGGGGGTGACGACTCCCGTTGGTATACCTATGCTTGTGGTAGCCAAA
This sequence comes from Tanacetum coccineum, assembly GCA_026074375.1. Classification (NCBI taxonomy): domain Eukaryota; kingdom Viridiplantae; phylum Streptophyta; class Magnoliopsida; order Asterales; family Asteraceae; genus Tanacetum; species Tanacetum coccineum. The sequence goes on along the minus strand of BQNB010002409.1, from coordinate 74,672 downwards.
CGCACTATATTTGACTCAATGGGTAACTTTGGCAAGTTACCTTTCCACGGGGACATTTGTTCCTCAACTAATGTCACTACGGTGATGTCCATGTTAACGTATTGATGCCATGAGCTTAGACACAATAATACTGTTTTTCATGATAATTGCATTCGTTGCAATTATTGCCACTATTAAAACTTGTATTCAACCATTTACAAACTATGGGTGTATAACAACGTAACCCACTATTAAACTTGTACTCAACTATTATAACTGAAAACCTATGAATTTCACTCAACCTTTGTGTTGACTTTTTAGCATGTTTATCTCAGGTAATTGAGCAACTTATGGCACGGAGTGGCATGGACTTGAAGATGGCTAAACTATTATTATTCAAACTTTATGTTTTTAAATTTTAGGACCCGTCCTTTTGTAAAACTCTGATATATTATTGAATGATAAGTAAATTTTCCAAAAACGTCTCTTTTGAGTCGTTTTCTATGATTATGACTGTTGTACTATGAAGTAATACCCCAGATTAGCTTCCGCTGCTATATGTAAAAATGAGGGTGTTACATGTGGGCCCTCACTTTACTAGCTATAACAAAGCTAACCTTACTAAAGATGTGAACAGCAGTTCGTGCCCCAATGTCTTGAGTCACGAACTTTTAAATCCGCTTTAGTAATGTATTATTATTATTATTGTTATTATTATTATTTTATTAAGAAACTCAAAAGATTTACAACAAATTAAAAAGAATATGATACTTAAAAAAATTAATAATAACATTATTTTTTTAATAATAATAATAACATCACATTATTATTATTATTATTATTGTTGTTGTTGTTGTTGCCGCTATTACATTGCTTTATTAGTAATTTTAAATATTAACAATAAATTAGTAGAAAACTGAGACACTATTTGGGTCATGACTCTTCTAGCCATAGCAATTCAGAATAATTATTATAAAATCACTTTATTAAAAATTAAAAATTATTTTTATTATTTTATTTTTTATTTTTTTATAAATCACTTTATTAAGACACTCAAAAAATTTGTAACAAATTAGAGTGAAACCGAAATATTATCTAGCTTATATTCTTTTAATAATAGCGAAACTAATAGTATATTAGAAGAACATCAGAAAACTAATAATAATAATATTATTATTATTCTAACCACTTCATTAAAACCTCAAAAGATTATAAAAGTATAGCAGAAAGCCGAGATCTTCTGAGTCTCACTTCATTTCCTCTAGATGTTGTAAATAACAAAATGAAAATATGAATTTGAAACTAAATTGATAGTGATACTGCAGCGATGTTTGCCAACACTACAGCGATATTGATACTACGGCGAGTTTGAAATCAAATCGATAATTTTATATGGCAAAATCATAACTCAAATCAATATTTGCCAACTTAAGGCCGTTTATAGGGGAGTACAAGAGGTGTTATTGCACAGGGTCATCGCTTGACGAGGTCACAAAATTTCATATACTTGTATTATATGTACACAAAACATGAGGTTTCAGTTTAATTAGTTGTTCACGCACTACTCATACATGTATATTTTGTATGTGTGTTTAAAAGCTTCTTTGTGATGATGACACAAAACACCGAAATCCATGAAACGACCTTGATCAAAAATGACAATTAAGACATATAACTAAATACAAATTATATGATTGTTTATCGCCAACGACAAATAAGAATATCACGTAGAGAAATTCAATTTTACCATCAATTGTACTGATGATAATAAACAAAGACTAGGATCGTCAGAAGAATACAATAACTGATTAGAAAAAAACAATTAAGTAGACAACATGCTTAATATTCATTCCTGAAACTTCAGCGAGAAACGAATCTTCATCCGGTCCTAAAAGGCTTAGTAAGCAATACTCTTTCACTTGGATCATTATTAGTAGGCGAAAAAAAAAAGATTTTTGCAGTTGATTTGACTGATCTAGCTAGCAACTCTTTGGATCGTTATTTCTGTTACAATGTAATGATGTTCTCTGCTTCCGTGTATCAATACAAATTGTTGTTTGAAAAAAAAATCATTCCTAAATGTTGTAATACATTTTTAAAGCATTAGCTATCATGGCTAAGCAAAGCCATGACATTTGGGCCCCACGAGTGTTACATCATTTCAACACAATATCTCAAAATACCTCTTTTCTCATAACACACCACAACTCATGCCATTTAGGCCTCACACACCCACAATTTTGTAAATTAAAATACTCTTTCCCTCACAACACCCTATTTATAAATCAATAGAAAAAGAAAAGAAAATATAAAAAAACACAACCCTTTGTCGTTTTCATTTCGGGTAACCAACGAAATGGATAGTGGCGAGCAAATGACTAAGGAGTGGCTAAGGCAAGGGTGTCATAGCTAAGAAGTGGCGAATACCATGTAGGAAGTGGCGATGCATTTCGCCATGATACCCCTTGCTCTTATAAACCACAGGGAAAGTTGCATTTATACTAACAACTCGAGTTTTCAACAAGTCGAGCTTAAGTATCGCACGAACAACTCAACTCGCTTCCACAATAAAGACTATGACTCACCTTGCAAATCAGCATAAATAATAATGTATTTTAGACATTCTTATGGGGGCAGATGCTTTTTTCATCGATGCAAACTATGTGTTGCTTGGACGTTAAATTACAAGGTTAATTATGGATGCTATACAAGAAATATATATGACTAACTTCAAGAACAAAACAACTTATGTTGGTAATTTTAGTGTTATTAACTAATTATTATATGTAATTGTGTTTTACTTTGATACCAATGGCCTTATACAAGCTTAGCTCAAGACGAGTTAAAAGGTGCGGAGTGCACACTCGTCACAGTTAGCTTGATACCGGCACGACAAAGATGCCAGGGTCAAGGGGTAGAGCCCCTCATCGCGGCGTTTAGGGCAGCGTCCCAAAACCTAAACGATTTTTACTAATTGGTATGATTAGTTTACTCGCCAAAATCCCAAACGTTGCATCTTAGACCAACCAACACAATGGTTGTTGTATAACCAGAAATAACCGAATTTCGGTTATGAATATAACCAGACTTGGTGTCATTTGCAGAACATAACAAAAACAAATACTCTAATGTTTTTTGATTGATTTCTCGTGTCTTGGAATTCAATTGCCAATCTGTCTTATCCGATTAAGGATTTCTTGAACCTGAGACATATAAGGTCGAAATACTTTAATCTGAAAATGATTACACGATTCAGATTGATATCCAGATTATAAACCATTCACACACCACATAAGATTCCTACAAAGATTAAAGTATTTACCTGGTTTTAATCATGGGATAGAATATTAAGGATATGACTGTGAAGTTTGGGAAGTTAAATAAGTTTGAGGGAAGTGATTTCATGCGCCGGCAGAAGAAGATGCACTTTCTCCTAACAACGTTGAAAGTTGTATACGTGTTGAGTACCCCCTATGCCTAAATTTGTGGAGGATGAGACACTGACAAGGAGACGATGAAAGTAGGAGAATGACGATTAAATCTGTCGTGGACACATCTTGAACGGTATGTCGAATGCCTTATTTGACGTATACCAAAACGTGGGTTCGGCAAAGGAGTTACGGGAATAACTTAAATCAAAATACATGGCATAAGATGCTTCTAGTAAGAAGTTTCTTGTTAGTAATTTTAATAATTACAAGATGGTTGATTCAAGGTCTGTGATGGAACAATATCATGAACTCCTTCGAATTCTAAGACAGTTTACATAACCTGGTTTGAAAATGGATGAATCCATTTATGTGTCTAGTACCATAAACAAACTTCCACCCTCATTGAATAATTTCAAACATAGTTTAAAACACAACAAGGATGAGTTGTCACTTTTACAACTTGGAAGTCACTTTCGCATAGAAGAATCTCTAAGGGCGGAAGAAAGTGGCAAAGGCAAGGGTAAAGAATTGTTGGTTCTTCTTCGGTTAACATGATGGATGATGGTAAGAACAAGAATAAAAACAAGAATAACACGGGAAAGAAGAGGAAGAATGATAGTAACAACGACGGATCCAACAAAAAAGTCTAAATTGAGTTGTTAGAAGTGTGGCAAAATGGGTCACTACAAAAAGAATTGTCGTGTTAAAAAGAAAAATGGTGGAAACACTTCTAGTTCGGGACAAGGATATAAGGATCCTAATTCATCACAAGGTCTAAATTTTGACTTTGATGTAATTTCTTTTAACCATTATGTGTTGCATATTTCTAAAATATGTTATGTGGAAGATGATGCACTTGCTTGGTGGATTGGTGGTATGTGTGTAATTACACATACCTTTTACTTAATAAAACGACCCTAAACGACCAAAAACGCACATAAAATGCCATATATATGCTTGTTTTTTAGTTTGTATTATGCAAGTACAGGATATTCACTAAAGGACAAAAATGAAGCCAAACCGGACAAAACCGAGAGCGAAATTGGAAAGAGCGCGAAAAAACGAAGCCAAAGGTACAAAAGGATTGAAAACGGAGCTAAAACGGACATTTTCGGATCGACTCGACAACGTTTGTGCATTTAATGAAGTCAAGACGAAGTCAAAGTCAACCTCGGGATACGGCATTGAAAAGGGTATGGAAAAACGAACCCGAAACCCTTTTTAAACCCTTAAAGCCCATAATTCCTTGTAAAAGCCCAAAACCTTTTTTTTAATCCAAACGGCACAAGATTAAACATACATAGCCCAAACCCTTTAACGGGCGTTAAGCCCAAAACCTTTTAACCCACCTCTTACCATTAGTCCCTCAAAGGACTGTGGGTGTAATTCATCTATACACCCTCAGGGACTAAGTTTGCCAATTTCCCTTAACTTTTAACACACCACAAGGACGAATCTTGCAATGCCACAACACAAACTCAGGGACTAATGTTGCCTTTTCTCCAAACCTTTAACTTATAAACCCAAGTCCCGCCAAACCCTTAACCCCACCACTGTACATCTCTTTCATCTCTCACCCTGCAATACCAGACAAACATATCACTCTCACCCTCTTCCCCAAACGAACCCCACATCACATGGCATAAAAACCACGTTGGCAATCCTCTATGCTCCTATTGGACAGAGATAAAGATAAAGAAATTGAAAGGCTGTGATTTAAGATTGGGCTCCAAGGCAAGATTGAGGGCTAGGATTGAAGGTTGGATTGCACTCACACAACAAGCACAACAAACACAAAGCAAAGACTTTGACAGCTTATATAAAGAAGAAAGAAGACAGAAGTAAGGAGAAACGAGGAGTAGGATAATTTAGTTTTAATGTTTTTTTAAGTTTTAAGTTTTATTTTAATTCTGTTATTTACTTTTAATAAGAAGGGAGATATCTAGGAGTAGTTATAGAGTAGTTTAATTTGAATTTATTTATGTTCTATGTGTTTTAAATCCTGTCATTTTACTTTAAGCCTTGTAACCTTTTTACATGTTTAATGAAATTTTAAGTTTTATGCATAATTTGTCTTTAAAATTCTTATTTGTGTTCACCTTTATTTGTGCTTCGATCCTGTTAAACCTTGCTTCTTCTTGCTTATATAGTTCAGGTATTATCTGGTAATAACAAGTTTTTATCTAAAAAGGTTTTTACAGTTTTAAAATGTTCAAAAGATTCAAGGGGAGTTTGTGAAAGTAGTGAATAAGGGTCTCAAACTGGGTTTCTAAACGTGTGACTCTTGGCCACCTTTGGCCATCTTGTTTAAGTGTTTCAATCTGTCTTAAAAAGTTTTTTAGTTTTCAAAAGTTGTTTCAAGAAATTTTCTAAGTGAACTTTGAAACTGCGTTGTCAAAACAGTTTCTAAGTGTTTTTAGATTAAGGATTTTATAATAAGTTTTTTTATAGGTGTTTTTTAGTAAGCTTTCAGTGCCTTAATACAGTAGAAAGAATCCCCTTTTAATTCCCTTGTTGTTTTAAAAATCTGTTAACTTTTTTTGTTTTGTGTCTTTCAAGTTAAAACTTCTTTTCCTTCACTTTCAGATGTTTAAAACATTTGTGTTATTCTTTAAATTTTTGAGCATAAAGCTCATTGTAGAAGTCCTTGATACTGTTTTAACTAGATTTTTAATTTTAAGCTTATTTGGTTGCTTATTCTTTGGCCTGCATTTTGCCATTGCTTTATAAGAAAACCAAAAGAAATCCCCTAGTGCAAACAACCCAATTCTTAGCACCTTTTAATTGCTTATTTGCTTTTAATATTCTAATATTTTTGCATTTTTAGATACAACTTAAGCTAGTGATTAAGCCCCCATAAGCCATTAAGCCCCAAAGACCCTATAACAGCTTAAAATTAAGCCTCAAAGTGACCCCAAGGCCTGTTTTATATGCTGTTTTGTGCCCCTTAGCTTATTTCCATTTTTGGCTTATCTGTCTATTTTTATTAGCTTATTTAGGTTTACACTAGCTTATTAGGTTAGGAACATAGTATGTTTGTGCTTATTTCAATTTTTTCTTAGCTTATTTGCTCATTAAGCTCCTAGCAGTTTAGCACTATAGGACTTAGTGAAAAAGTGCATTATACCCCCCGTTCACAAATGCTTTTTAGATGTAATTTGATATCTGTCTATGCTTATTTCCCTTTACCTATTGCTTATTAGTCCTAGAATAAGCCAACAATTAAGCCTTAGTTTCCTTAAGTGTTATTTAGCATTCTGTCTCCTTTTCAGCTCTTTTCCCAGCTTATTTTAATGTTTCACAAAAATGTTCTAGTTATAAAAAAATGTTTATTTTAAGGTGCTTATTAAGTTTGTGTAAAAAGATTTTAAAAAAAATGTTTTCAAAAAGGGAAGGCATGGGGGTCGAACCCATGACCTCCCCCTTAGATAGCAAACACCTCACACACGCACACACAAACCATTCTACCCTTGGGTCTTTTTCTTTCATAGTTTGTTACATTTATTATTTAAACCTTATTTGCAGTTTTGCTTATGTTTGCTTATTTGCTTATTCTCTGCTTATTGCTTCAGCCTTTTGCCAGTTTCTTATTTTTCTTGCATTCCTTATAGTTTAACTATTTTTTGTATTTTTTTTAGATTTTTAATAAATAGTTTAGTATTTTTAATCAATTTTTCTTTTTAAAACTGTTTTTAATTCATAAAAAATTAAATAAAAGTCAAAAAAATATAATTCTTTTTTTTTTAAATTTTCTTTTATCATTTAGGACCTAGGAAAAATAAATTTGCATGTGTAGGATTAAAATTTAATATAGTTAGTTTTTAGTCGCGTTTTTACGTTTTCCGTTATTCGTTTATTAGCTTCGTTATTGCCTTAATTATGTTCCTATAGTTTCTTAAGCTTTCTTATGCCTTTATTTATGTTCCCGTAGTTTTAGGAATTATTTTTATGCCTTTTTATGCTTTCCTGTAGTTTTAAGTTTAAATTTCCATGCTTTTTATGATTTTCCCGTAGTTTTAAGCATTCCTTAGTTAAATTTTCATAATTTCCCGTAGAATTTAGAGACCCCAATCAAATCTTTGTTATTCAAGCATCCAAAAGTCAAACAAAAAACGTAACCGTCAATTTCACGCCTCGTGTGGATAAACGACCCGAGAATCGCGTACTTCCCAGTTTACTACAATTGATTTTGAGATTTTTTGATTCTTACCCTATATTTATATATTTATATATTTATTAATATTTATATATATTTATAAAAGGTTTAATCAATTCTTGTCAATTTTTGGCGCCGTTGCCGGGGAGGTGTGTTGCGACAATATCGTTACGGTTTGACGATTAGTGACTTGAAGACCCTTCCTCGTGAAGTTATTGTTTTCCGTTTGTGAATATTTTCTTCTTATTTTTATAAAAATAAAAAAATATTTTTCTTTTCTTTTTTTTTTAAAATAAAAATCAAAAATATAAAAACATTATCCTTAATTATCAATAAAAATCATCATCAATATAATGCTCTCGACTGGAGCATTACCATAATAAGTTCCCAAACAAAAGATTTAAAACTTGCATTTGTGTCACTTGTGAAATACGGCTCACCTTTAATCGATTAACAAACTATAAGAGGGGTATAAGGAGGGTTGTTCCGAGGAACTACGACCCGAAAGGAAAAGGTTTTTAATAGCTTCGCGCTTTCCTGCTCCTCCGCTCCTTTGTGCGTTTTTCTTTTAAAGAGCTACCGTGAAGCAAGTTGATTATCGGTTTAAGTTATTCAATCTCGTTTTATCCATTAATAAAATATGATGTTTCAAAAAACTCGAAAATCCAGAAATAATCTCCTTTAACCTCTTTGCCATTTAATTCTTCTTCTTATCCCTCTATTTTTAATTCTTATGGCGTCCCTCGATTATCGTTTAAATCCTCTTTACACGATTAGAGAATGTTCGACTTGTGGAGCGTTGTACAATAAATCATGTGGTTGTTCAAAAGGAGGTCTCGCAGACAAGTTCGTTCGTGATCCTAATAAAACGTTCGACTCGTCTCAACGACCCCCTTAGGATTGTGTGAAGTGTGGAAACCCGGTTGAAGGTCCATATTGCCGTGGATGTGCTCTATGGTGAAAGAAATTGAAAGATGTTTGGTTTATAATTTGTAATGAAAATGGAATTTACCAAGACCTTCTAAACACTTACGAGTCATCCGATGACAATACCAACGCTGTTAATGCTCCTCAAGAGCCATTCGTTGTCAAACAGGACCCCGGTGAAAATTCCTCGCAAAATCCTCCACAAATTGACCACAATTGTTGTTACGAGTGTGGTGATTCATTAGATGGAATCTTTTGTCAACGATGCACTTATAAGTCTTGTGGGAAAGGTGCTTATATTGGTTATAATTGTCCTCTGAAAGTTCCAATTATCTCCAATCCGAAACCATGCAACAATCAAACCATTGATGAGTTCCCACAAACTTTGCCAAGTCTTCATCCGACATGCCATTCTGGAGATGAAAATTCATTCACTAATGATTCCAATTTTGTGGATGATTCTCCTAACCCACCCCCACAACCCCCGACGTATACTTATGAGTTTTGTGGGAACGATGCTTATTATGGTCACAATTGTCCACATCAAGTTCCGTTTACCTATAATCCGGAACCGTGTTACAATCAGGACTTTAATTTCCCACAGAATTTTCAAAGTTTTCAACAACAATATATTTGTTATACCCGTTGTGGGGGCCCGCATGAGGCTTTTCAATATCAACTGTTGAATTATTATGAACCTAATCCGTGTTATGATTCTAATTATTCCGGTTATGACCAATTTGATAATTTTCACCCACAACAATTTCCTTGTTGTGAAAATTACGGGGGTCCTCATGAAACTTACCAATGTCAACCAATGAATGAAGATTATTATCACGAACAAAATTCTTGTTATGATCCTAATTTTTTTGGTTTTGACTAATTTTAACCCCCGCAATATACCGTCAATCATCCAATCTTAAATGCTCAAAATGACCTTCTCAATTCTCAAAATAAGCTTTTGGAGCAAATAACATCCGTATGTGATATGGTTGGTCAATATATACAAAAAAAAAGAAGAAAAGCGAATTGAAGAAGAGCAAGCGGCTAAAGCTCGATATTGGAAGATTTTCATTTGCTACGATGATGACGATGACGAGGAAAGTTCTATCCCTTTGAAAGATATTATTATTTCTGGACTTCCTCCGTGTGTTGCAATCACACCCGATTCACCAAAAACGGACTCTCTCATCATGGTGGACAAACATCTTGACACAATTCCGGAAACGGAATTGGACGAATTCATAAAGTCTAGTGTTGAGAACCTTGTCTAAAACACAAGTGAGTCCGAGGATGAATGTGAGTGCGATGTGCCCGATTGTGATGATTCTCAAACGATAAATTTTTCGACGTATTCCAATCCTCTCTTCGACGATTCTACCTCTAGTGATGACGAGTCGAGTCATGAGGAGGAAATTCACGAAATAAGTTTTATAACTTATTCGAACCCTCTTTTTGATCTTGACGAGGAAATCAATTCTAGTGAGTTTAATCCGATTCATAATGAAGACCCCGATTCTACTCTGAAAAATGATCGTTTTGACACCGAGTCTTATCTTCTTGAATCATTACTCAATCGTGATACTTTTATGACTTTCTCTCCTAAGATTGATTCTCTCCTCAAGGAGTTCGCCGATGAACTCGCTCTTTTCAAACCAATTTCACCGAAAATTGAGGATTCTAATCCGGAGGGAGACATTCGTCTTGTGGAGAGGTTGCTATACGAAAATTTAACTCCCCGACAGCCGGAAGATTTTCATGCTAATCCAAATACGATCATCGAGTCTCTTCCCACATTTCCTATCCCCGTTGAGGATAATGACTCTCTTAGGGAAGAGATCGATATATTTCCCGGTCCAGATGACTCAATACCATCGGGTATTGAGAGTGATGATTTCGACTCCGAAGATGACGATAATTCTACCTCCTGTCCCGAGTTCGAATCATTTCATGTTGATTATCCCGATTCGGGAGATTCAACCATTGATGTGGTGGAAGACATCCCCGTGGATGTGCCTAATATTTTGCCCACCCATCCCGCCCTTCTTATCGATTTCGACTTCATTCCTTCTAATGATCTCGAATCCGATCTTGATGGTTCTTCTCCTTCCGAAGATAGAAACAAGATTTACGATCCGGGGATATGCATTGAAGTCGAATCCATGAGATTTCTTACTACTCTTCCCCCCGTGATTGATACTTTACTTCCATTTTCATCCGATAATGAAGACAAAGTTTTCAATCATGGTGTTCTTGCTTATAAGGAGAAATCTCCTCCTTTTTCATCACATCGAGGCTTTAAAGCTTCCAAACTTTTTCATCAGAAAAGCCCGATGTTGATTCATGGAGACAACACTCATAATTTGGGCGTTCGTCATCCCTATTTTTATCCCCCTTGACAAGCTCAAGTATGGGGGGATCGGGTCAAAATAAGTGACCTTAAACAAGCGCTTCGTGGGTGGCAACCCATGCTTATCCATTCTATCTTCTTTCTTCTTTCTAATAAGTGTTGTTGTGATGAGGCTCACCTCTTCCATTATCTCGTGTTTTGTGTTTTGTGGTTTATTGTCCAGGATTGCCCGGATTTTTGAAGCCTCTCGTGCTCGCGGTTTTGTCCTTCGATCACAAGAGCTTCACATCCTCAGCTTCATTTGGGAATCCGATATCCAAATCTTATCGACTAACGTTTATCTTTAAGCATACTTAATAAACGGCTTAGGATTTACGTAGAGACCCTTCTTAAAACATTGAGGACAATGTTTAATTCTAGTATGGGGGATCTATCGATTTGATTGTGCCTGCAGTCGTTGTTTTCGCGTAATCTCGTTTTTACCACCAAAATTTCAAAAAAATTAAAAAAATTAAAAAATTTCAAAAATAAAATAAGTGTTTTGTCACAATTTTGACTTTCCTGCTGGGTAGAATAAGAATAAATTTTGACTCGATCGAGCGTGTTGAGCTCTAGCTTGTTTCTTAACTTTTAGACTAAGCATTCGCGGATCTTCGCGAAGAACGAAAAATGATAGAGTTAGGTATGAGTTGGATGCTAAACAATGATTATTTGAAAATCTTACAAGCTCATGTATGTAATGTGTGGCTTTTTCTCCCATAAGCTCCTAACCGGACTAATAATACATGCTATTTTTTAAAATTAAACTTAAATCAATAATTTTTGAATTTGAGATGTAGTCGATAGCAATAATTTTAGTCTTAGTTCAAATTTATACTTAAATTTTCGTGGACCACAAGGTTTAGATCAGCCAGAGACAGTATTTTCATAGTATAATTTCAAAATTACCGCCATTGAGTCATGACACGAAACTTGACATACCGCGTATTCAAATTGCAAAATACAGTTTCCCCAGGTACTAGGTATTATTGCCTTCTTACTACTCGATTTTCAATACAATCGCCCGTTAAAAAGGTGCTGAAAGAATCGATTCAAACTTCGGACGGGGTTGTCAAAACAATAGATCTATTAAATGTACTAGCGTCCAACCCTAAGGGCAATTAACGGTTTTATGAAATTTGGACTTTGGCAAATAGCGAGTCATGCAGATAATTTCATAATCGGGTCAGGCATACCCTTCAAGCACTTGTGTTCCATTAGTAAAACAAATAATGTCTTCAAAACTCACAGTTTTGTAAATAGATAATCAATGGTCTCAAAACATGTAGTAAGCAAATCAAGCTTAAATAAATTCAGTAGTAAACAACCATGTATTAGAAATCATGTGGTAGGCAAGTAAAAGCTTTAGTAAAAAACTTCATTGAAGCGCTCATGTAGTTGAAATCAATAGGTGTACTAAAACGAGCATGTATTCTCACACTGAAAATACGTTATGAAAACCTTTTAAAGTAGAAAGGTGGGGCTATGAGAACTAACCGAGGAGTGATGGAAGACTATAATAGATGAATCATAGGTGTGATAGTGAGCGTCTAAGCATCAACCTAAAAGATGTGACCGGCTTAGAATTGGATAATGAAGGTCGATACTAAAAATAAAATCAAATGATTACAGAGATATGTTTCTGAGATATGAGAAGCATGGCATTGCATTATAAACTTATACGGAAGTATTTTTATCCCAAAATTGTATAAAACCTGCACTTATATTACATTAAAGGTCTATTAAGTACTCGCTTAGCGATTTCTTATCTTATCTCTTATGTGGCTGCACTTTTATTTATCAAAAAAGGCGTAAAACTATGTTGCTGAATTTTTAGTCAACTTTACAAGACCATATCTCTTAACCTATAAAAGATACAAGGATGAGGCTTTTACCCCTAGAAAGATACTTAAGTCTAGTTTCCAAAACATTAGGCCTTTTAATCAAACCATTTACCAATCTACAGGAAATGAGTTTTTTTTTATTATCATAAAACTCAAAGTCAGAAAGTTCGCTGAATTTTTAACGCTTACGGTTTTGGCCATAAATCCTATTCTATAATAGCAATCAAGTTGAATACAAAGAGAGATGAAATATTATGATGTCTAGTGTTTAACCATGTTTTAAAACCCAACACTTTAGTGCAAAAAAAATTTGAGTTAAATCACTTTTTCAAATAGTAGTTCAGAACTAACTAGTTTCCGTAAATCGATCATATCTCACTCATCCGGAGGAGATATGGATCCATCCAACTCGACACATGTACTTTGAACTTATTTATACAACCCCATCAAATAATATAGACCTTATTAGGCCAAACGTTTGTTGCAATTAACCATTTTATACTGCTGGTCTGCCGCAGTCCTAAATTTTCCTACCAAACACTAATTTTGACGTATTTTCCAAACCGTGATAGCTATTAAAGTGAATCCACTTGGAAAAGTTAGTTTAAGATGTATACTACTGAGATTAGCTTTCCTATCCTACATTTTAGAGTATTAACCTAGAGTTTAACTCGTTTTCCAAACGATGTTCCAGATTTGACTAGCAATCGTAAAACGGCCATAACTCCCTCATCCGGAGGAGTTGATAAACCATCCAATTCGCCACACGTAGCTTAGACTTATACCTATCCAACCATGTAATTTCCCAGTAGGTTCTAAGTCAAAAATTATTGGGAACGCCACGTTTTTCTTATGATCTGAAAAACAGTCTTAAAACTACCTAGAAAACCCCATACAAAACTATCCAAATCACCTCAATTATTCACTTGAATGCATATCATTATCACACATCAAAACATGTATGTTCCATGATCACAAATAAGAATCAAATGAATCAAGAACATGCATGCTTATAAAAAGTAAAATCAAAACATATGCATAAAAATAAATTTAATCAATCACAACATGGGAAACAAGAGGGACTTAAACACAATAGAATAGAAGACAATAATCAAACGAAACCCTCTTGTGTTTTCCCTCAATTACCGAAACCCACAAACACAAAACAAAGACCCAAACTTGATTTTTGATTAACCAATCTTGTTAAAAACACTTGCAATCGCACCCTTGATGATTTAATTGCACCCAATTAGATAAAAACCTAAGAATCAAAAGTTTAATAAAATCAAGAACTTTTTAATTCTTGATGCATGGTGGTTTAATCATCAAAAGGATGATGGGGATTAGTAAGATAATGGTTTGGGAGTAATAGGAATTGATTAATTGGATTTTTGCTATGATGATGGTGGTTTTGTTGGTTGGTCGACGAAGGCAGAAGGGAGAGGGAGAGAAGAGAGAACGAATTTTATTAACTGTGGTTGTGTGTGTATTTGATTTGGAATAAAATTGATATAAGGCTATATATATTTATGGATCAATATATTTAATTACTTCCCATCTTTTATAAAATTAAGGCAGTGTTTATTTTTGAGTTTAGTAGGAGTAAAAAGGTAATAAGGGGGTGTTTGGTTTAATGTTTTGTAGGAGCACAATAGAATAAATAGGTGTTTTGCTTTGTTTGTTATGTTTTTTTTATCAAAACTTGTACACCATAAAAACTTTACATAGTTAGTTTTATTTTAGGCCCAAACATTTAATTACAGAGCTAAACTTGTAAAAACATCATTTTTGACGCGATTTCGGCAAAACGCGGGAAAAATCATTAAATACTAAAATAACAATAAATTAACTTCCGTAGTGGAAACATAAAATTTTTAAATTTCTTAAAACGCTTTACAGATGATTATTCAAAGCACAACTCGTAAATAACTAAGGCGACGATTTTTGTTAAAACGGCTAAAACCAAAAATAATAAATTCCATAAAAATTATAAATAGAATTAGAGCTCGGTTTAGATTTTGATTTAATCTTGGGGTTGTTAAAAGTATGTACCCCTTAGGAGCGACATCCTGGCGCTCAATTCGTCTGAATCATATTCGGTTAAATTGTGAAGAGAATGAGGATATAGACAAGTCATCGTCGAGGTTTCCAACGGAAACTAAATGAGAAAAAGTCAAAACATCAAATATATGCAACGTGCATAAGCGAACGGATTGAATGTCGCGAGAATACTTAAAAGGAAAGATAAAATACATGACTCGAAGAAGAAGCCTGATTGCAGTTTTACGTACTTATAAAATATATAATAAAAATACTACTTAGGTAAATTCCAACTATTCACCTTTAACCAAGGTAAAAAGTTAAGACTTACAAAAATAATATATAATATATATAATATACGTATGTTTAACCGGGTAAGTATGATCACCCGGGTCGTTTCCCCAACGACTAGTGAAATTGAAACTACGTTTTAAGTTCGGATCCTGATTTGAATGAAGCAAAGATATTTGATTTGGAAAGATTTAAAATAAACAATTAAATGATTATGGAAACGCAACTATTGAGCAAATGGAATAAAATTTTACCCTTAAAAAGTAAACTAAAAAATTTCACTAAATAAGAAGAGTGCCGAAAATTTATTAAAATAAAAGAAAAAAAAAAAAACCCTAATTTTTGTCTTTTTATAAAGTTTAATTAAACAATCTAACCTAAAAATATTAATTAAAACTTAATAAACTAAGTAAAATTAAACTTAGGGATAACTGCGAAAAGACTTGTGACTACCGGGCTAAAACGTTTTCGGGCAAGGATTAATGGAAACAACTAAAACAGGAAAGATTAAGAATTGGTCCTGAGGACTACCCCTGACAACAAACTAAGTCCAATAAGATTCGAATTTTTAAAGAGCTTAAAATGAAATACTCAAAGAAGCAAAAGTTGGAAAGGAAGCTAGTGGGAACAAAAATTAATAAGTTAAACCTGGCTGAAACTCACAAATAAGATCATAAAAGCTTATTTTAAACTGGACTCAGAAAGAAGGGTTTGAGCTTATTCTTTACATTAGCTAGCTATAAAACTGCTCAATTTAAGGCTTAATTTCTAAAAAGGGAAAGTGATCTAGAAAGCTTATGATGTGCTTAATCTAAAATGCAAAGAAAACTAAGCTAGAAGTGCTTTTAAACTACTGAAATTAAGCATGAAACGAGCAAACTCAGGAAATAAGCAAAGTAACACAAACTCCAAATAGACTAGAAAACTTAATAAGCTAAACTAGACTTTAAAACTTTAAGAACTTATTAATCTACTTATTATCCATCTAAATAAGCTATAAAACCTAGACTTAAAAGCTTGAATTAACAAATTTAAATCCTAAAGTTTCTAAGTACTGTTTTTGGAATTTTAGGTTTTTTTATGACTTTTGACAGCAAAATAAGCTAAGAAATAAGTAGAAAAACAAAAATTAAAGACTTAAACTATATTAAGGTATATTAAAACTTAACTCCTACTGAATTTGGTAAGTTAAACCTTAAAATTATCTATCCAAATTAAGCCAAGAACACAACAGTACTAACTGAGGTTAGTACTGCTAGTGTAAAAGTTCAGCAGTTCTTTCAAGTGAAAGCACTGCTGATGCAATTTGACTATTGATAACAGAATAAGCAATGAAATAAGCTAGAAAATGAAAACTAAAATTAAATTTATAATAAGCTATAATAAACTTATAACTACTGATTTTGGCAAGCTAAAATCTAAACTAACAGTACTAAACATATGGTTAGTAATGGTAGTGAAAAGGTTCAGCTTACTACTGTGTTAAGTCCTGCTTCTGACAATTCCCAAAGAGTGCCACTAACCAGAAACACCCTTTTAGATTATGACAGATTTAAGAAAAACTTTTTAAAAGGAATCTAATGAACAAATTCTAAATATCAGATAAAAACTAGCTTAAAACAAACTTAGCAATTATGATTAAACAACTGAATAAGTAAAATTCTAGATCTTAAGAGAGCTTATAAATGACTTAAACTAAATTTCATTAATGAAAGTTACTGATTACATTACTTGAAAAGGAGATTACAAAACATCTTAAGGAAAATTACATTTAAGATTACATTAAAGAAAAGAGAGCTTTCTGACAGATCCCCTCGAAGGGAGGTCTACCTTACGGCCAGCTTATATACTTGTGTTTGGGTGGGCCGGGGGGAAACATGCTTGTGTGGATCTTACTGGAACTTGGTCCCCCATCTTTTTTGTCCGAGGGAACAATGGGTTTTGTATCAGGACAAACTGCGTTGAAAGCAGAATCGAGCAAAGTTGCTAAACACGAGAAAGCTTGTTTAGATAATCAACACGTGTTTATCCCTTTTGCTTTTGATACATTTGGTTTCCTAGCACCGGAAGCAGAGGAGTTTTTGAATAGGGTTCAACGGGTTGTGCAAAGTAATTTTTCAACCCCTAAGACACAAAACTTTATTTTTAGTAGGATTGGTTTTGCCATCCAAAAAGGGGTTGTGGCACAGCTTGTTGCTCGTTTGCCCGCCATCTTATTGTAAACGTTGATTTGATGGATATTATTATATCTAAATTATTTGAACAAAAAAAAATTTAATAAAAATACGAAATTTAAGCTAGACTAAAAATTACTAAAAACCTAGATAGTGTGTGTGTGAGAGGTGAGGCCTTTTTATAGGTGCTGAAAGAAGCTTCTAGGATCTCTTGCCCTGCTCTCCAATCTTTCAATCTCAACCAATCATTTCTTCAATCATTTGAGCTTCTATTGTGGCCGTTGGATTGATTTGTGGACACCTGAAGATTGCCAGCATGTCATTCTCTTTTGGATGGCATTGTGCTTCTTTTGTGAGTGTTTTAGCACAAAAACCCACATTCCATTGTGCTTTCACCATTGTTGACGTGGCCTTTGATTGGGAGAGGTTAAGTAATCCCTTGATAAAGACTGATTTGTCCCTTCATTTGTGTTAGAGAGCTCATGAATTGACCTAAGCACCCTTTAATTTGGAAAACCCCTTTGATTTACCCTGGGGGTGAAAGGTGGGACGATGGGTGAATAGTAACTAGGTTTCGCGCCCATTTTTAGACAGTTAAAACTGTTATAGGATTGGGATATTACACAAATGGTCCTTGTCTTCCTTTTCTTATTTTCTAGTCATAAATAACTTTCGAGAAATGCAAGTTTAGCCCTTGTGGTTGTTATAAAAGGACATGGGCTAGGGATTTGGGCTTTGTTGACTTTTATTGACCATCTTTGACTGGATTTGACTGAGGCTTGACTTTTCTGGCTTCGGCTTTGAATCTTTGGCTTCTTTTTGAACTCTTCTGATTCTCGTGTCCGTGCTTGCCCGTTTTTGACTGTTTTCTTGTGATTTTTGACTTATCCATACCTGCACACACAAAACACAAATACAAGCATATTTTTGCTATTTTTGGTCTGTTTTGGGTTTATATTGGGCTATTTTAAGCATAAATGGATATGTGTATTTTACACTTATCAAAATTCCCCAAACTAAACGATTGTGTGTCCTCACGCAATATCACATGCCTTATAACCAAATATCTCGAAACTTTCCCAAACTAAACCTTTGAAAAGTAGCAAAGATTTTTGTTGAGTAATTAAGAGATCAAAAGATATAAAACAACCCGACTTCCATTTTCTAAGATTTTTCTCTTTTTTATTTTTTTTCTTGATAATTAACTACCTAACTACAACTTATTTGTGTTGACCTAATGTATTGTTTTCATTACCTCATTGGTAACTTTAAGGATCATAGAACAAAAAGCACAATTAAGTATCTAAAAGATAACTTCATCATCCCCGATTTTTCACTTTTCCCATGCTAAGCTTAAAATAAGATCACTGCTAATTACGAACTAAGATGCTAAGACTACTTATAATTACAACTTGTGAATTCCTCTTCCCGACATAAATCATAAATTTAGGTGTGTGTGTTCAAATTAATTTAAACCATTAAATCCACATATTAGATAGTTGAAATCCGACCAAGCTTTACACATGGGCCTTTTGGGCTAATATGTTAATCACTTAGTAGAATCACAACTCAAAGCAAACAAAAACCTACTTAGCTAAGACATCGTTGGTTCACTTGTCCCATGAATGACTTTCTTCTCTAGCGATCCCACCGTCATCGGGTAAGTGCTAAGGCTTTTGACACCCCATCCGGAGAATACTAATCGAAACGCATGAACTTCTGATGAAAAAGCTTTGAAGACTTTTGCAAACCTTAGCTCAAAATGAATACCTTGTTTTTAGAAAATGAAACTTTTACTGTTTATTTCTAACTTTGTAACATTATTATTTTTATTTACATTATTAGGTTAGGAATTGGTATCATTTTTCTTTCAACGACACATCGGCCTCGCCTCCGACAAGAGCTCGCGTACTTATTATGATACCAACCCTAAATATACATCCTCCACCTTTTCTTTCGATGTCACATCGGGAGCGAACCGACAAATGCCCATGTACTTTATTGTGATGGAGTTTGTATATTAATTATTAACACTTAAGGATTTATAACTTGCATCCTTTATATTCACCAACTTCATTTCATAGAGATTTTTTTTTTGAGATTTAAATAGTAAAAACTTCGTATTTAGAAAACCAAAGTATAAACTCGAACTAAAATTCTTATTTACAAATGATGTTTGACTTATCATCGATAAAGCTTTTTCTCTGAATATGTCAATTAGACTTTTAAGAGTAAAACTCTAATTTGTAAAAATTAAAGAGAACACGTATAATTAGTCATTTTAAGAGCTCCTGGGAAGAAAAATCACAAGTTATTCTTATAAGCCTTTAAGCTTTCCAAATAAACTTTGTTTAGCATCCTAATTCGTAAACAACACTATCATCTCTTATTCTTCACAAAATAAATTTGCAAATACTTAGCCTATATAAAATCCAACTCGGCATATTTAAAATCTACTTGAGATTAGCACAAGTTTTCATTTACTAATGATTTCAAGTCTAGCATGTTTAAAGTCTACATGAGACTAGCACAAACTATCATCATTAATTGTTAAGGGAGAAAGCTAGAACTCTACACGTACGATCGGGTCAAAAATTACTTCTTATTCTTACCAACGGAAAACCTACATTTTTGTCTTAACACTTTTTTTTTTTTTTTATATATATATATATTTTTTTTCATATCCTACAAATAAGAACTTAAAAATTAAAATTTTTGCTATTTTTGTGGGAAAACGGGTACGTGAGAACAAAACAATAAGCAGGTAACATCAAATCGATAGATTCCCTCCCCAAACTAAAACGAAACATTGTCCTCAATGTTTAAAGTCGGGTCTCTACGTAAATCTAAGCCGTTTATGAATTATGCAAAGATAAACGTGAATCGATAAGATGAAAGGATATCGGATCTCCCCAAACTAATTTCAAACAAAGGATGAGAAGCTCGAGTGAAACGGGATACAACACCGGACACGAGAGTCTTTAGAAATTGTTGGGTCAATTCTGCAAAAATCACAACAAACAACAAACAACAAGAAACCGGAAGAGGATAGCACAACACATCACAACACTTTATTTAAGAAAATAGAAAGAGAATGGATAAGCATGGGGTGAACTCCCACGAAGCGGCTTGTTTTTGGTCACCGAGTCGCAAGCTCGACTCGATCCCTGAATTTAGTTGTCCTTAGGGAAAGTTTGGAGATCCGGGATAACCAATGGTGGTGTATCCCCTCTATAGTAATGCTTAAGACGGTGGCAGTTGACTTTGAAATTTGAACCATCAGAATGAGATAATTTGGCAGTGCCATAAGGAAAAACTTCGGTAATAGTGAAAGGACTGGACCATCGGGACTTGAGCTTTCCGGAGAAAATCTTTAATCGGGAGTTGAAAAGCAAGACTTGATCACCAACATTGAAGATTCGATTCTTGATCTTTGAGTCGTGAAGTTTCTTCGTCTTCTCCTTGTAGATTAATGAATTCTCATAAGCTTGATCTCGAAGCTCGTTAAGTTCATTGAGTTGGAGCTTTCGATGATCACCCGCAGTCTTGAGATCGAAGTTGGCATGCTTAAGAGCCCAATATGCCTTGTGTTCTAGTTCGACGGGTAAGTGACACGCTTTTCCATAAACTAACTTGTAGGGAGTGCATCCAATTGGAGTCTTGTAAGCGGTTCTAAAAGCCCATAAAGCATCGTCTAGCTTGTCTGACCATGAGGCGCGGTTTTCTCCCACCGTCCTCTCTAAGATTCTTTTGAGTCCACGATTCGTCACCTCGACTTGACCACTAGTCTGAGGGTGGTAAGCGGTAGAAAGACGATGTGTAACACCATATTTAGACATAACTTTATCAAATTTGTCATTACAGAAATGGGTCCCACGATCGCTTATGATCGCTCTCGGTGCACCGAATCGGGAGAAAAGGGATTTCAAAAATTTGACAACTACTCTAGCATCGTTGGTGGGGAGCGCCTTGGCTTCAACCCATTTGGAAAGATAATCGACGGCTACTAGAATATATTTGTTTCCTCTAGACGATGGAAAAGGTCCCATAAAATCAATACCCCAAACATCGAAAATTTCACAAACTTGGATTGCATTTTGAGGCATCTCATCTCGATGTGAAATTTTGCCTTGTCTTTGACATGCATCACAAGATTTGATCAATTCGTAAGCATCCTTATAAATTGTAGGCCAAAAGAAACCGGCATCAAATACTTTCCGAGCGGTGATATTAGCACTATGATGGCCCCCGGTGGGTCCTTCATGACAAGCTTTGAGGATTTCAAGAGCTTCTTGGCCAAATACACACCTACGGATGATTTGATCCGCACATGTACGAAAGAGATAGGGATCATCCCAAAAGTAATGCTTTATATCCTTGAAAAACTTCCTCTTTTGTTGGGTTGACATTCCTTTGATAAGAAAATTCCCTGCGTGGTAATTTGCTATATCGGCAAACCACGGGATATTTTGGTCATCATGAGAAGTCACCATATTCAATGTTTCTCATACGGGTTTTTAAGACGAGAGAGGTGATCGGCTGCATAGTTTTCAGCTCCCTTGGTATCAATTACTAAAAAATCCGCAATAGTTTTTCAGCTCCCTTGGTATCAATTACTGAAAAATCGAATTCTTGGAGAAGTAAGACCCATCTAAGCAATCTTGCTTTGGCGTCTTTCTTGTTGAAGAGGTATTTCAATGCGGAGTGGTCCGTGTAAACAACACTTTTGTTCATGATTAGATATGATCGAAACTTCTCAAAAGCGTAAACAACTGCAAGCATCTCTTTTTCCGTTGTTGTGTAGTTTGATTCTGCTTCGGTCATTGTCTTACTTGCATAATGAATTGGTCTAAAATGCTTCTCAATCCTTTGCCCAAAAGAAAAAAATATACCGCACATATTGCTAATCACTTGCATCACACATGATTTCAAAAGGTTGGTCCTAATTCGGAGCAATGAGAATTGGAGCTTCGGTTAACTTCTTTTTCAATGTTTGAAAGGCTAGAATGCAATCTTCTGAGAAGATAAAAGGAGTGTTCTTCTCTAAGAGATGGGTCATGGGTCGAGAGATTTTGGAAAAGTCTTTGATAAATCTTCGATAGAATCCGGCATGCCCGAGAAAACTTCGAATTCCCTTAACGGTGGTTGGGTGAGGTAGCTTAGAAATCACATCGATCTTAGCCTATTTAGACTTCAATTCCCTTTCTTTTCGAGATCTATGTCTGAGTTACATAACCGTCTTTCATCATTAAAATCCTTTTTTTTCCCAATTTAGAGCTAAGTTGGTGTCTTCACACCGTTTAAGCATTTTTTCTAGATTGGTGAGGCACGTAGAAAAAGAATCTCCAAAAACCGAGAAATCATCCATGAAGACTTCCATTGTCTTTTCAATCATATCATGGAAGATTGCCATCATACACCTTTGAAACGTGCCTGGCGCATTGCATAAACCAAAAGGCATGCGGCGATAAGCAACTTCCGTATAGGGCAAGTGAATGTGGTCCTGTATCTTAGTCATTTAGACAATTGGAATCTGGGAAATAACACCGAGAAACGTCGAGGAAACAATAGTACTCTATTTTCCTGCGGAGTCCTCTTCAAGATTTGATCCATGAACGGTAAAGGGAAATGGTCTTTTCTTGTAGCTTCGTTCAACTTACGATAATCTATGCATACTCTCCATCCTGTTACAAGTCTTGTCGGTACTGATTCGTTATCATCATTGGTTACTATGGTCATTCCTCCTTTCTTTGGTACATAGTGTACTGGGCTCACCCAAGGACTATTCGAGATTGGGTAGATCAATCCAGCGTCGAGAAGTTTTTTCAACCTCTTTTTTGATGACGTCATGGATTTTAGGATTAACCCTCCTTTGATGTTGAACTGAAGGTTCGTAATCATCTTCTAAAAGGATTTTGTGAGAGCAAAACTCTGGATCTATGCCTCGGATATCAGAAAGTTTCCAAGCAATTGCTTGTTTTCGGTTTTTTAGAACGTTAATGAGTGAGGTCTTTTCATCTTGGCTCAAATCTTTTGAAATTATGACTGGAAGCTTGTTATTTTCCTCTAAAAACGCATACTCGAGATGCGGAGGTAACTCTTTAAGTTCGACTTCGGGAAGTTCCTCTTTTGGTCCATAAGAAGTAGCATATTCGAGTGAAGACTTCTTTGGTTCAACAACTTTAAGATCTTTTTGAATTCCGGGTGAGTAATCTCCTTGGTTTGGTGGAGGTAATGGATCACTGTTGAGAAGTGCTTCAAGAATGAGAATGTCACCCTCGGGATCATAGTACGTAGTATGGACAACTGGCGAAACTGGTTCATCATCGATTGCTATAAAAGCATCGGCTTCTTCAAAGAGTAGAAAATCGCTTTCATCAAAAGGAGTAAGTGTCGGAGATGAAGTGGAAACAATCGGATCGTAGTACGGAGAAGGATTGTTGTAAGCAACGGAATCGGAAAATCCAAGAACTTCTTGTGAATAAATTTCACAAGCGACATCGATTAGATCAACTTTCTTCAATGATTCGAGATTGTTGTATGAAATGGAAGGTGCATCACCACATTTAAGGGTTAAAGATTGATCATCATTCCTAAGAGTAATCTCTCCTTCGTAAACATCGATTAAAGCATGAGCCGTCCTAAGAAAGGGTCGCCCGAGTATTAACGGTACTCGAGGATCGGCTATGAAATCAAGAACAACAAAGTCGGCGGGAAAGTAAAACTTCCCTACTTTGACAAAAACATTTTCGGCGACACCGGTTGGTTTGGAAATTGTACGATCGGCTAACTCTAAAACCATTTTTGTTTCGGTAAGACCTGAAAATCCAAGCTTTTTCCAAATGGAAAGAGGCATGAGATTAATGCTAGCCCCTAAATCGGCAAGGGCTAGATAATTATCAAATTCTGAAAAATCACAAGGAATTAGAAATCGGCCTGGGTCACCTAGCTTTTCCGGAAGCTTTTTAAGGACGACCGCACTACAATTTTCATTCAACGGCGTTTTGGTTAATTCGATCAACTTGTCTTTGTTATTTAACATCTTTTTAAACATCGACGCAAACTTTGGCATATGGATGAGAGCATCCGCAAAACTAAGCTCAAAATGAAGGTTTCGAAAGATTTCCATAAACTTTGAAGAAAGAATGTCATCTTTTTCACGAATCTTTTGTTTGTTGAGTCTCGACGGGTAAGGCAAATTAGGTTTGGCTTTGTTAGCAACGAAAGAAGGCTCTTCGATTGGTTCTTTGTCCTTGGTTTGTTCTTGGACCAATTGAGGAGGTTGGATGTCTTCGGTGCTCGGTAGCTCCGTATCCTTTGTCGCCTCACTTTCCTTTTCCACCACCGGCGGTGGAATCGGAGGTCCATTGTAAGTAACACCACTACGAGTCGTAATTGCCTTGGCTTCGTTTCTTGGATTTGGAACGGTATTGCTCGGTAAAGTACTTGAACTTGAAGCTTGGTTGGTGTGATAGCTTTGCATGAAACTGAGCATCATCTTCTGAAAATCATCTTGCTTCTTTTGAGAATCATTGTAAACTCTTTGAAAATCATTTTGGTTCCTTTGAAAATTATCCAACTTCATTTGCAAGTTATTCATGTTCGCATCATTAGCTTTAGCATAACTTTCAAAATCCGTTTTAGACACACCTTGAATTTGTGAAACGGGAGGTAAAGCTTGATTAACCAAAGGTTGATTTGTTGGTGGTTGATATGGTGGTGTTTGATAAATGGCTCCTTGATTGTTTTGGCGGTTTTGGTTGAAATTTCCTCCACGGTTTTGATTCGAATTGAAATTGTTTCCTTGATATCGGTTTTGGTTGTTTTGAACATTCGGTTGATTGAAACCCGGTGGTCTCATTTGGTTTGCCAAATTAGATGGTTGGTTTCTTTGAAGAAAATTGCCAACGGCTGCGGTTTGTTGAAATTGTTGGATGTTGTCATGAAAAACGGGGGACAAATCGTTCCTAGGTAAGGACAAGTGTTGAAGTATGGTTTGAACCACATGTGAACATAAACTCTCGACTGCTTTGACGGGTGCGGGAGTAGTAACAACTAAAGCTTTCATTTCATTCATCATTTGTTTCATCTTAATAGTCATCTTATCCTCAAGAGAAGCGGCTATTTGTTGCATATCGAAAGAATTATTAGAAGGTGAAGAATTAGAAAGAGGAGCATCCGTACTCACTCTTGAATCACTAGCACGACTCCTTGAGTAACGAACTTTTGACTTGCTTTCAATAATCGCTAAACCTTCTTGAGGCATCTTGTCTAAAAAATTGCCACCCGCGGCGGAATCTAAGGCATCTTAATCGTTGGAATTCAAAGAATTGTAAAAAGTATCGAGTTGGTGTAGTTCCGAGAAGCCATGGTGAGGACATTGACGAAGGAGTCCTTTAAAACGTTCATATGCTTCATTGAAGGTTTCGTTTGGTTCTTGAAAAAAATTAGTGATTTTGTTCCGAAGGTAAGTTGTTTTTTATGGTGGAAAGAACTGGTTTATGAATTTTGAAACAAGGTCGTCCCATGTGAGAATTGATCTTTGAAGTTCTTTGTCTAACCAATCTCGGGCTTCACCGTCTAGAGAAAAAGGGAAAAGCAAAAGCTTTATCGAAGTGTTCGGAACTTCGGGATGTCTAAACGTTGAAGTGACCTTGTTAAAAAATCGAAGGTGATTGTGGGGATCTTGTCTACCCGTAAACTTATTACTTTGCACAAGATTGATTAAAGGTTGTTTAAGCTCAAAATTGTTAGCATTAATTGGTGGAACAACTATTGCATCTTCGTACCCCTCGATGGGAGCTTGTAACATTTGGGCCATGGTACGATTGTCGGCCATTGCAACAATGTTTTGATCGACAATTGGTTCTTCTAAATCAAAATTTTCAACAACAACCGGAAGAGTTTGTTGTTGACGACGTCTTCGAGATTGCGAACGAGTGCGCATAAAAAGAAAAACTAAAAATCAAAAAGCAAAACTTTACACTAATTTTTTTTTAATTTTTTTTTTAACAATGAATTTTAACGGTTACACGGAAGAGACTTAAACCAAATAATCAACTACTTCACGGTAGCTCTCAAAAATTGCTTTTCAAGGTGAGCCGTACTTCGTAGAGACACAAATGGCAAGTGTTAAATCTTTAGTTCGATTTGGGAACCAACAAGTTCACCGGAATTGATTATGATAATACCTCCGTTGAGAGTATTATATTTTGGTATTTTTACCAATTGGTGACTTTTATTTCTTAATTAAAAAGGAAGATTTTTTATATTTTTGATTTTTCTATTTTTTTATCTTTTACTTATACTAAAAAGAAAAGGAAAATATTTTTTACTTTTTATATTTTATGATTTTTTTGGATTTTTGAATTATAAAACAAGAATGAAAATTTCGAGGGTGAAAGTGGATCCACCAAACCAAATCAAACACAAAACGAAGGAATCTTAAACACTAGTCCCCGGCAGCGGCGCCAAAAACTTGGTGTTGAAGTTTTATATACCCAAAATATATATAAAATATAATACTTTAAAAGAGCAATTAAGAAAATTACCAAGTTACCCTCGATAAAATTCACTCTCAAAAATATATATAATATAATATATAATATGGTATTGTTTAACCGGGTAAATATGATCACCCGGGTCATTTCCCCAACGACTAGTGAAATTGAAACCTCGTTTAAGCTTGGATTTTGTTTTGAATGAAGCAAAGATATTTTTGATAATCTATATATACTAAATAAAAGCAGCAATTAAAATTGAACAATTAAAGGCAAATTAAACAATTAAACAAATACGGAAAACAAATAAAACGCGACAATTAAGCAAATAGACTAAAATTAAACCCTAAAATTGCAAACTAAGTTTCTAAACCTAAATTAGGATAAAAGAAAATTTTAAGAAAAAGAAAACTATTTTTTTGATTATTTTTTGAATTTTTTTATTAATTAAAAACTATTTAATTCTAATTAAATCCTAAAATATAAAAAATAGAAAGTAATTGAAATTATATTTTTCCTAAGTAAAATAAGTAAAAAGAAAATTTTAGAAAAAAGAATTACTATTTTTGGCTTTTTAGATTTAAAGATATGATTTTTCTAAAATTAAAACTAATTAAAAACTTTTAAAAGTAATAAAAATATTAAAAATATAATCCTAAAAATTTTATAAAAATTTAACTAAATAAAGAAAATATGCAGAAATTTAATAAAAATAAAAGCCCTAATTTTTACTTTTTATTTAAACCTCAATTAAACTAATTAAAAGCTAAACCCTAATTACTAATTAAAATTAATTAAACTAACTATTTAACTAACTAGGGGCTAACTATGCAAATCCCTAAAGGACTAACAGAAAAGACTAACTAACTAAAGGAGGGGTTTAACAATGAAAATTAAAAGTTACACTTCCTACCCTGAGACTACCCCCCGCGTACAAACTAAATCCAAATAAGCCTTAAAAATAAGTTGAGAACAAAAAGTGCTTAAAATTAAAAGCTTATAAAATCAAAGTTGTAGAAGAGGCTGGAGTGAACAAAATTAACAAAAGCACTTTGGGCTGAAAACCAATAATAAGCTCAAAAGAGCTTATCAATAAGCTCTTTACAGAAACAAGTGGTTTTCTCAAGGTTTGACTAATTAAGCTATAAAAAGTTCAAAATAAGTCCAAATTGCAAAACAAAAGATGTTCTAATTAGCTTATAACTTGCTTAAGCTGATTCAGAAAAGAAAATAGAGCTAGGAACTCTTTTAAGCTACTGAAAATGATCATGAAACAAGCAAACTCAGAGATTAATCCAAATAGTTCAAAAACCAATTAAGCTTAAAAGCTCAATAAGCAATTCTAGACTAAGAGCTTATGAGAACTTATGAAACTACTAATAAACTATCTATTTAAGCTATAAAAACAAATACCTTAAGCTAAAATTAACAATTTAAGAAACTACTTAATTCCCTACTGTTTTTGTATTTTTGGCTGTTTAAGCTGTTTTTTAATTTTTAGTGACTTTTTAAAAGCAAAAAATAAGCTAGAAAATTAAACTGCAAATGAAAATAAGTGCTGATTTAAACTAAGCTATATGAATTCTAAAACATATCTAAATCCTAGCTCCTAATCTCTACAATGACTAACCTGAATGAAGCTATAAAAGATCAGCAGTACCTTCATAAGAAAGTACTGCTGATGCACTTTGCACAAACCAAGGCCAAAGTGCAGGTACCCTTGAGGGTGCAGCTGCACTTGACACACTCTATTTAGTGTGTCAAAACTAAATTCAATCACTCTTAAAGCCTAGAGATCCTAAGACAAAAATAAACCAACTAATTTTAAGCCTAAAGGTACCCTGGTGCTGGAACCAATATAATAAGCCATAACTTTTTAATTTTAGCAAACTAACTTACAAAAACTCATTTCTCAGTGATCTTAAATAAAACCTAAGCTAACTCAAACAAATGCACAAAAAAACTTTGACTTCTAGTGGTCAAATTGTCCTAAACCAAACACCCCTTTCAGAACTGAAAGTTTTGAGAAAAGCTTTTAAAATGAAATCTAATGATGAAAACTTATTACCCAGATGCTTAATAGCTTAAAACTATCTTAATTAACATGAATGAACAATTAATAAGCAATAATCTAAGATTTTACTTCATTTTTGGTTTTTTATGAGTTTTTAAGACAAATTAAGCTATAATAAGATCTAATCTATATTTAGCCAAAAACAGATAATTAACCTTATCTAATAAGCAGTATGGGAAACAAATAAGCACAGATAAGCAGGTAAATTAAGCAAATAAACAGATAAGCAACAAATTAAGCTAAAACTGAAAATAAAAGATGACTTACAGTTAGCCTAGCTTAACAAGGCTCAAATGCTCTTAGAGCTTTGCTACAAGCTCTCCTAGCTTATAAATAAGCTAGGAGTTAAGTCCTTGGGAGCTCATCCAAAGCTAACTCCCCTTCCATAGCTTATAATCAAAATAAGACAAAGAACTTTAGGCTGGTTTAACGATTTAAGTATATTAAGATCTAATTTAGCTCAGTTGTAAGCTTATAGACTCACAAGAGCTTAAATGAGCTTATGACAGGCTTATGAGACATAGGCTAAGTAAGTGAGGACAATAAGAGGATATAAGAGCTTTAAAATTAAAACAAAACTTATGAGAGCTAAAAGAGATTTTTATTGATACTCAAAAACAGCTTACAAGAGAAAAGGAAATTACATTTTAATTAAAAACAAACTAAATTTTTGCTTAAAAGAAAATTAAAAAAAAGAAGGTATCGTGTGTGTGAAATGAAAGGGCCTTTTATAGGCTGTTGAGGAAGCTTCTAGCCTTCCTTCTCTTGCACGTCCCATCTAATCATGACCATTCAAATCTTCAATCATTTGAGAGTAAATGGGAGCCGTTTGATCAAATTCCATCTTACACGGATTGCCAGCGTGGCAATCCGTGATAGAGACATTTGTGTTAGTTCTGTGGGAGGGTCTAGTGTAAAATCCTCTTATCTCTTGTGCTTTCCCTTATCCAACGTGGCTCTTTGCTTGTATGAACTTAATGAGAGCTTGGAGATGACTAATCTAACCCTTGAATTTGTGTTGTTCATCACTTGAATTACCATCCGTACCCTTTAATTTTGAAAAACCCCTTGATTTACCCATGGTAACTAGCGGAGAAGACGATGAATAGTACTTGGGATCTTGGCGCCAATTTTTAACTGAATAAGGTAATTTCAGTTGGAAGTTTGGCATAATTGCATAAATGGTCCTTGTCTTTCCTTTACTAAAGTGTAGTGTAAAAACTACTTTCAAACATGGCAGTTTCAGTCCCTGTGGTTTTAATAAAATGAAAGGGACTAGTAAAATGGGCTTATGATTGGGCTTTTGGTTTAAATGGATCCGGATAAGGTATTTTAGGGTAGTTGAAAGCCCATTAAGGTTTCTTGGGTTTTGTCTTTTATTGGTTGACTTTTTGTTGACCATGTTGACTGGATTTGACTGCGGGTTTGACTTTTCTGGCTTTGGCTTTGATTCTTTGGCTTCTTTTTGTACTCTTCTGATTCTCGTGTCCGTGCTTGCCCGTTTTTGACGGTTTTCTTGTGATTTTTAATATATCCGTACCTGCACACACAAAATACAAATACAAGCACATTTTTGCCATTTTTTTGTCAGTTTTGGGTTTAATTGGGTTATTTTAGGTACAAACGGATATGTGTATTTTACACTTATCAAAATTCCCCAAACTAAACGATTGTGTGTCCTCACGCAATATCACATGCCTTATAACCAAATACCTCACAAGCATATTTTTGCCATTTTTAGTCTGTTTTGGGTTTATTTGGGTTGTTTTAAGCATAAATGGATATGTGTATTTTACACTTATCATAGGTATTAACGGATATGTGTATTTTACACTTATCAAGATCTACTAAAGAAATTATATGATTCAAAAATATTTTCAAAATTCGATTTGAAGTCAGCATTTTGGCAAATCCAAATAGAAGAAAAGGATAAATATAAAACAAGATTTAATGTACCAATTGGTCATTATGAATGAAACATTATGCCCTTTGGATTAAAAAATGCTCCATCATAATTTCAAAATATTATGAATGATATTATAATCCCAATAAGTAATTTTGCTATAGTCTATATCGATATGTATTAATATTGTCAAAAAATAAAGATCAACATTTAAACACTAACAATTTTATGTATTATAAATAAAAAATGTTTTAGGTATCCTCATCACTCTAACTAAAATAAGTCTATTTAAAACAGAAATAAGATTTTTAAGACACAATATAATTCAAGGAACTGTGAAACCTATAGAAAGAAGTTTAGAGTTCACAAATAAATTCTCAGATGACATCAAATATAAAAAGTAACTACAAAGATTATTAGGATGCCTTAATTATATGCATGATTTCTTTAACGATTTAGAAAGAATATGTCAACCATTATATGACAGACTTAAAAAGAATCCTAAACCTTGAACTGAAGAACATACCAAAATTGTTAGGCATATAAAAAACAAATAAAATAATTACCTTGTTTAAATATACCACATCTAAATGCTTATCTTATAGTAGAAACAGATGCTAGTGATATAGGATATGGAGGAATATTAAAGCAGAGATTAAAAGATAGCAAAACAGAAACATTAGTTAGGTATTATTCAGGATCTTGGAATAATACTCAAAATAATTATTCTACTATTAAAAAAGAAATTTTAAGTATTGCTTTAAACATTAAAAAGTTTGAAGATGATTTATATATGAAGCCATTTTTATTAAGAATTGACTGTTTATCTGCAAAATCTATTATAGAAAAGGATGTTAAAATATTGATTTCAAAATATATTTTTTCCAGATGGCAAGATATATTAAGCAATTTCAATTTTACAATTAAACATATAAAAGGAGAAAATAATTCTCTCCTAGATTTCTTATCAAGAGATTTTTTATCGGGATAACTAGTACAGACAAGAAAATTGTTATAACACCAAAACCCAAACTTCCATCTCCATCATCTCCTTTACCACTTATATCACAAAATAAATTCATTCCACTCTCACCATATTCATCACCCTATAGCCCAAGACTAAGACCAACTTACTCAGCTTTAGCCAATTTACAAAGTATGCCACAAAATACAAGACCCTATATAAGATCACCATCCACAACATCATCCTCAACCAATATTATCCATATCTTATCTGATAAACTAGAATTTCATGCAAACCCAAACAAACAAATTATAAAAATCCTAGAACCCCTAGAAGAAAAGAAGCTAAACCAAGGATTTCTATCTTTGATAGAGTACCTATACCCCAAAACGCTCACTTTTATAATAACGATTGGCAAACCAGAGAATATTATGAAGCAGTATTGCTTGAGAGCCAGTCTATTATGGTATATCACACCTTTTACACCCCGTAAATTTTAGGACATTATTTTAAACTTTTCTGATCATTATTTTGACTTTTATACGTTACGTTTGAATCTCGTAAGTTTTCAAGAAGTTGTCCCGCGTAAAACTAAAAATCGTCGTCGGATGCGTTTCGGCTTCGGACTTGGATTAGTCTATGTGTTATATGCATTATTTTATCATTTTAATGTGTTACGTAGGCCACTTTCACTTTGTTTGCATTTATAAACGATTTACGCTGTACTACGATTTTTAGCATTTTAGGTCAAACGGAGACCCAGAAACCCGTAATCTTTTCGTGTAAACTTTAGTTATCATATATCTCGGGTTTAGAAGTCAAAAATTTTATGGTCACCCCTCCCCCTACCCAAATCCCACGCATACATACATACATACATATTTAATTAAAGATCATGGAATCTTTCCACTTTAATTTGAATTTTGGCTTCTCATGCAAGGTGGTGACATTTTGGAAGTATGCTCTCATGCATGGTACATGGAGCTTGTCTTCTAGTTAACCTTAGACCACTTCTCCACTAACTCAAAATATGGAATCTTAATTTAATTTCGAAACTAGTGATCAAGCTTGAACCCCTCCCCCCTTTGGCTCTTGTGCATCTGAACCCACAACCACACACACTTTTGGTGTGTGTTGGTCACCTAGACACTTGATACCAATTCCTAAACCCTACCTTTGGTCCTATAAATACCATGTTATCTCACACTTAGGGTTTCACTTGCCTCTTTACATCAAAATTTCATTTCTTTCTCACCTTTCTTTCCTTTTGGCCACAACAACAAACAACAACAATAAGGGTTTCATATCTTTGATTTCTAGCAAGATATAACTATTCAAAGATCATTTTCATTCATATCTAAGGTATTTCCAAGAAGGGTTTCTTTGATTTCAAGGGTTATTCAAGATTTCATAAGTTAGGGTTTTGGTTTATCAAGTGGGTTTTTGCAAGATTTGTTATCGGGTTTGAAGATCTAAGGTTCCTAAGCTAGATCTTGTATTTCTTTCTTGATTCTTCACACCTTGTAAGTGTGTTATTGATCTTTCTCTTATTTCTTTCTTTTCTTATGATCTTTGATCAAGTTTATAAATATATGTCCGTGTGTTTGTGAAACTTTTATAAAAGAAAGTGAAATAAGTTTGTGAACCTTTTAAAAATGGAAGTATCTTGATATAAGTTTTGTTAGTTGGTAAGAGTGAGTGAGCTTGTGGGTTGCAACAAAGATGATGATGGAACTAGAATAGATTTAAGAGTGATTTTTTGTTAATTGGTTTAGTAGTGAACGGGATTAGGTTAGTATAGGCACTAGTGTGAAGTTTGGATGGATTTTTGGAAGCGTTTGCGAAAATTATGGTTGCTGATCTGATTTTTTTTAAGGTTTTGGGGCGACTTAAAATTGTTTTCATTAGTCAAGAAATTAGTTTTTGGAGATCTTGTTTCGAGTAGATAGATTTACATATATCAAACACTAGAAACGGATTTAAAACGGCCAAGTTATGGCGAAATGAGTTTTTAAAACACTTTTTAGGAAGAAACAATTATTTATGTGTGCCGATTGGAAATAAAAAATGGGTTTTTCGGACACTTTCGAGTGATTGAGCTTTTTAAAACATAAAGAGACATAATAGGCACTATATAATTAAGTGGAAACTTTAAAAAAAACATCACAAATTGGTATTATCAGAATTTCTAAAAACATACGTAACATAACGGTAATCCTTAATACATACATAATGATACGTTGTTTTACTATATAAAACTAAAGCACAAACACTTATGGATTGTCTATTTCTTATATAAGCATCTAATCTGACGTTTCGTATTTATTTCTTGTTTCTGAAGTGCGCCTTTTAATCAGGTCGCGGTTAGAGTCGTTCAATTTCGTTTTACTCTTTGTTGATCTACTTTCTCACCATTTGCTTAAGGTGAGTTCATAGTCTCACTTTTCTAACTGATTTTACTTACGTTTCATAACTTTAGGGTGAGAACATTGTTGCTTTCAAAACTGGACACAAGAACTTTACGTGAGATTTTCCCTGTTTACTCGTATTTGCCTAAGTATTTGCGTTTGGATCACTACAATAGCCTAAATTTATCATGAACCATAATTCTCATTGACCACTGCTGGTTATGTAAGCCGCGAGTGTTATAGAATAATGATTCTAGGGGACTGGATTATCCCCGTTTCGAGTTAGTAGCGCCTTATTAGTTTAGCAGAGTTGCTGCTTAACTTAACAACGTAAAAAACATGTCGGATTTCGTTTAGGTTATCTTGGTCAGATACCTGTAGGGCAAGCCTTTCATAGCATTCTTAAATGCTCCATGCAAATTGAGCTTCGGTGTCATGAGCTTAGTGCAACGTAAATGCCTTATTATGTGAAATTGTATCTATAATAATTGTCACATGCGTTTTGGAAATCTTGTGGTCCACCTTAGTACGTTTAAACTAAACCTATGAATTCACCAACATTATGTTGACGTTTTAACAATGTGTTCAGGTGCTTAGCTTGGATGTCTTTGGTTGCTATATGATGTCATCTTGCATTGGCTAGATTTTCAAGAATTTATCAACTGATTAAACATCGTTGTCAATTTCCAAAACTTATATTCGCTTCCGCATATTATCTTTGAACTTATGTAAAACTTTAACAATTTTTTTAAATGCAACGATGTTGGATTTCTGAAACGTACCCTTAGAGGTCATTCTTTGTACTTTGTGTGATGTATATTATGACGCCACGCCCTCGGACACGTATTTCGTCCAGGCCTCGTTTGGGGGTGTGACAGATTGGTATCCAAAGCCAATGTTATAGAGAACCAGGTAGAAAAATTAGGTCGGGTCTATATCCAGTATGTGATCCTTATGTGCTTTTACATGTGCCTTATACATGCTTTTGCTATGACGTATACTTGAGTATCATTTTGCCTCGATCCTACTATGATATGGGTTTACATCTACCATGCGTTTATCTTCCCTGCGTATATGTTTCTTTGTGTTTATTTTTTTCCCTTGAAGCTCTATTTTGCTATGAGCTTACGTTTATCTCACGTTTATTTTTTCTCTGCATTTACGTTTGCCTTACGTATATTTCATCATTTTTTTACATAGAAGTTGTCTATATAAAATACTAAACTTTCCCTAAGACATTATGAGTGACACAATGGTCTCGTCTATTTCTAAAACATCATGAGTAATACGATGGTCTTTAAAACTTTTCATGACTTTACATAATACCGTTTTGCAAAACTCTAAAAACCCGTTTACACGTTCCTGTCGACCCCAGCGTGATATTTTAACTATCCGCTATTTTTGAAAACGAGTTGAGCACCCGCCCCATACTGTTGAAACACCTACGTCATCTTGTTACGTCTCAATTTTTCTTACTTCTCGTAACTTCTAGAAACATTCCGATTAATTCACACATGACTTTACCCCATCACCTCATAACATTCCATTTCTTTTTGAAAACATGACTTTTGAAATTTGACTCATTTTATTTTTGTTACTTCGTTCGAGTTTAAAGAAAATACCAACAACAAGATAAACGACAAAAGGTCGTGAGAGCTTACACTACTAGATCAAATAACAAAAATGGATATGTGGGAAAGTTACTTTTCTGCAACAAGTGTAAGTTGCACCACCCTAGGTCATACAATGTGAAGTACAACAACTACAAGAGAGTTGGCCATATCACTAAAGACTGGTTTCGATAACAACTTAGAGACCCCAGTGGCAAAATAAGAAACTGAGGTACCTACTATGAGGGAGAAAAGCCAGAACATTACAAGAGTGATTGTTCAAAGTTGAATCGTGTGAACCAAATTTAGAAAATAAAAGCTCGCGAGAACTCCAACGTTGTTAAGGATAATGTTGATACTTAAGAAGAGATCCCCCACCTTTCATAGCGAGACCTAGGTCGAAGCCTTCTTGGACTATATCCCTTAAGACATTTACATTTATATTTTTATTTTTATTTTCATAAATTTCATGGTATTATGTGGATATTTTCATTTCCTATTGAAGTATGCGTCATGACGATTTTGTCAGTTAAACTTTAGTCATCTATTCATTTATGTAAGCTACCCCTTAAATCGTTACCATCTTATAAAATCATTTCGCTGCTATTATTTTATAAGTTATTCTTGTGTCATTCGTAAACAATTTCATTATAAACCATTCCACTATCATTTTATAAACTATATGCTATTATCCCATAAACAATTTTGTCATCATATGAACTATTTCGTGGCCTTTTATAAACTATTTCATTGTCACTTTATAAACTATTTAGTTGTCAACTCGTAAACTATTTGTTACCATGATTATAAACCCTTACTATCTCATTGTCAACTGTCTCGTGATTGTCTCGTAAACTATTTCGATATCACCTCTTAAATTATTTTACGCAGTCTTACAAAATAATCTTGTGTCTTATTATAAATTATTTTGTATTCGTCTTTATGAACTGTCTTGCTACCTTATAAACCATATTGTTTATCCATATAAATTTTTAAACATAACACTAGTTTAACGAAATGAGCATTTTATTGTTAGTCCTTAATTATACATAGCCTGATCACCTATGAATAATTCAGGAAGGACCATGTTATGCTGAGAGTAGTCACCTTAAAAATTTTGTCAACTTATCTTCACCTTTCCCTTATATTTTCTTTTCTCTTCATTACAATTTCAATGGGATATTTTCTTTTCCATATTCATGTTTTGCTAATATTTTGCGTGTGTATTCATGAGTTATGTTGGTCATGTGTATTCATATTCATAAAGCATCGTACTAAGTAAATTTGTCCCAATCCAAGCATATAATAGTGACAATCACACCTTAGCCGAAATACCGAATCACTCTCACTATATCACGGTAATTACAATTGAAAGATTCTAAAACTAATGAATTATCCTTTTAATAGGATTTTATCAAGAAAAACTAGGAGACTTCCTTAAATGACCTTACATATTTTAGAGTCAGTTAGAATCATGAAATTAGAGATAATCGTAACCGACAAAACTTCCTAATAAACCTGATTAAAGCAAAGGACGCAATTATGGCAAGAACATAGAACCAAGCTGATAGAAGCCTCACACTCCCTGAGTATTTTAGCCCTTGAAGAGGGCATCATGACATCTACCGTAGAAACTAGTACTGTTTAAGTTATCCTGAACACCCCCAAAAAATGGGTCGCATAATACGTAATAAGGACCCTGGCAATGTTACTCATATCAACAAGATCAACAGCACAATATATATATAAGACCGACATAAAAGGTCGTTTAGAAAATTAAACTTGATTTAAATAAAAGACATCTTACAAAAGCTTATAGCTTTACTTGGTTCTTTGTTTAATATTACATAAAAAACATAGATTTTCCCAAAACAAGATGCACAAATATTAACAGTTGCAATCCAAAACAAAATCCAAAGCATCCATAGGCTCATTATCGTGCCTATTGACCTCACTGAAAACATTGCTTAAAACGTCAACACAAATGTTGGTGAGATTCATAGGTTTATGTATTTAAATTATGCTTGACCTGCAAGACTTACCCGTGAAGATACAACGATGCAACACTACACAAACCAGATTACTGTTGCACTAGCTCATGACACTGAATCTTCAACCTGTATTTTTGCTATTTTTTAAGCAGTTATTTGCCGTACAGATGTTGTAACCGTCGCAACATCTAATCCCGACATGGTCCAACGTTCTTCCGTTGATAGCATAATCCCCAAACAGGATTAACGCAATAGATCTATTTATATCATTCGCAGCTCGACATAATGTAATTATTAACTACTATCAATGAAATTACAGTTCATGAAAAATGGGCTCAGGAGGTTAATCCGCTACTTATGCAAACACAATAATCAATATACTTTAAAACACATGCGTCCATTATAAAACAAAGCTGTTTTTCCACCCCAAAATAATAGTAAATCAGTAAAACTGTAAAAAGTGGGGCTATGAACTCAACCTTGATTGCAATATTACCCAAATAATCACAGATAAAACGTCACGCAAGACGATAGATGCAACCTATTTAAATTAAGGTCGTATAAGTACTGAGTACTTTAATTAATAACATTGAATATAATATTATAGTTGTTACATCGTACTATCGTTCGGGCTATCATAATTAAAGAGGTCATGACATGACGTACGAGGAGTTAGGACACTTTAAATCGTAAATCCAACAACTCGTCGATACGCCATCCGAAGAGGCCTCATTATGAAACTCCCTAGTATTATAGCACTTTGATAACCACTCAATATTCTATATAGCATAATCACCGACTAATCGTTTTAGTAAAATAATATTTATAAAGTGAAAACGTTTATAAATATACTTTTCGTAAAAATGACATAATTTGGTCGTTTTAAGCCCGTTGCTCGCGTTTCTTACGTCCACGTCTTTGTAGTAAGACGAGTGATCAAAATATTACATTTTCAAGTTTTTGATATTCTGCGATGAATAGTGTTTTTACTATTCACAACAGCTATTTTACTCGTTTTCAGGTTTTAATTAACGTAAAACCCGTTTTTGTCGTATCTTATTCGTTATAGCTCCATTTTTAGCGATTCTTTCGAGCACGTTCTCGTAATTGAAAGTTTTATCATATTATGGATGTTTATAAAGTATAAGTTTCTGTGGTGAATAGTACTTTTTATAAAAATTGTTTTATAAAAGTATTAACTATCGTAAACTTGTAAATAGCGTATCTTCTTCGTTATTAATCGGTTTTTCGAGAAGTTCTTATTACCCATCTAATTCCTTGTGACATGTAGTATTTTATAAAATCATAAAACATATATGTATTTTTCGAATTACAAAACAGCCCCTAAGATATTATTTTCCAAAATGTGTTTAAAACTTGTTTTATGTATTATTTAATTTAGTAGTTTACTTTAAAAACCCTAATAACCATATGTAACATATGTGATACTTATATTAATGTCCATTAGTCCATATATTTTTCATTTGTCCATGATTAACAAGTTTAACAATTTACTTTCCATTATTTTCACATGTGAAGATTAAGAAACCTTATAAAACCCTAATTTAACCTAAACATGTTTATACTTAATCCATAGGTTAACATACTTTTACATTTATTTTTCCATGATATATATGACCATATGACATAAGAAAAAGTAAATAAATTCATAAACATAAGTAATAACTCATTTTACATATTAAAAAGTCCTTAGTGGTGATTATAGCCATATTTAACATATAACACATAAAATCATAAGAAATAAAAGTATAAAGGAATTAGGAAGACCTTAGGGATGATGTATAAGATGAGAAATGAATGCTAAACCCGTGTTTAGACTCAAAACCAAAGCTTACAAGCTTATAAACCCTAGATTAGGTTTGAAACCCTAATCTTCCCTTTTCTTCCTTAATACTTGCAAATGATGAACCAATGCTTGAAAACACTTTAGTATGCCTTAGGATTGATGTGTAAAG
The DNA here is from genome assembly GCA_026074375.1 of Tanacetum coccineum. NCBI lineage: Eukaryota > Viridiplantae > Streptophyta > Magnoliopsida > Asterales > Asteraceae > Tanacetum > Tanacetum coccineum. Next base: position 35,015 of record BQNB010002409.1, on the reverse strand, counting down.
GGTTGTATAGATTGTAGAAAAATTTTGTATGGTTTGATTATGATTGTTATTTGAGCCGTGGCTTTTAGAGCATAGAAAAGAGAAAGAAAATAAATTTTGTAAGTAAAAGTGTAAGTAAAGTTTACTTATGCATGTATGCTATATATATAGGAAGGAAAATATCTTACTAACCTAACCATAGTTACTTTCTAACCCTTGCACAAGGTTAGATTGCCAAGTGGTTCATGGTGTAAGAAATGGTTTCCTAGATATTTCTTAAATATCTAGATATTATGGACAAGTTGCTAAAACTTGGTCCTATCATCAAAATTTCGGCACACATATATATATGTGATGTTATTTTGATCATAAGAATAATAGCGAGACATGTCGTAAATTTTTACGATGCTCAAAACGATTAACGAACGCGCGATCAACCGTTGACTCGCGAAACGTCAAAAATAAAAATTATCAATTCTTCTCCAAATTTTTCATAATAAAATACGAAAATATTTATTATCGACAAATAAAATGTTAAATGTCGACACTCACTCACGGAAACTCGTAAAATAGATGACGTCGAAAATGACCTGAAAATACGGAAATGTTACAGTATTGGTAGTAGAGTTAGTACTATTAGTAGTAAGTTAGTACTGCTAGCATATATAGATAGTACTGCTAAAGTGATATGCATGAGATATATTAGGAATAGATATGCATGATCACTTAACGCGTTTTGTAAGCCCATTAGGGTTTTTTGGTGTATAAAAGGAACCTCACGGCACTAGTTAGATATACAAGTTTCACAAATATTCATAGTTAGTAATCTGTAACCTAGCAGATTAATAGTAATCAAAGTTCTGTTTTATTCATTGTTCTTCTTAGCAGTATAAGTTAGTTTCTGCATAACTTATATTGTTCATAGTCATTGTTTCTCTTGTAGTTAGTTTGGATATATCTAGATTAACTACCACCCTTAACAGGCTAGAAAGATCTATTTAGATTGGGATCAACAAGTGGTATCAGAGCCTATACAACAAGTGGTGTAGCTAGTATAGAAATTCAAGCCTATACTCAAGCTTTAAAAAAGATAGAAGCTCAATTGGTCTGTCATCAACAAAATCAACTTATTTATGAAGAAAAAATTAGGTTTATCAAATTAATTTAGATGATAAAACTAATTTGCTCACATATCATAAGAAACTATTAGTAGAAGCTGTAAAAGAAAAGGAAGAATTTAAAAACCAAACGAGAAAATTTTCCAAGTTCTCTAAGCCTTAGTAAAACTGCGTAAATAGTCAAAGAGTAACTAGGGACACATTCGGGCTTGGAGGTATGGGAAATCAAATACATGAAGGTGTCTTAAGTTATGAAAAAGAAGTTCTCGAAAGTGTGTTTGACAGTCGGTCTAATGATGTAGAAGATAGTCCTGTGAATGATAGATTTGTAAAAGTTGAAGAATTGCATGTAGTTCCCCCTCTAATGACTGGAATCTACATGCCTTAAGTCTGACTTTGGAATAGATAAGTCAAAGTTTACATATGGTCCAAAACAGTCTAAAACTAGTGAATCTGATGCTAAAACCAGTGATACTGCCTCTTGTGAATCAAATTCTAGTGTAGAAACACCTGACTCTGTGTCTAAACCAGCTGTAAACAAACCCACAATAGTCAGTAAATCAAAAGTTTGGTCTGATGCTCCTATCATTGAGGAGTATGAGTCAGACAATGATGGTGAATATGTGATTGAACCTTCAAAAGAACAAAAAAACTAGTTTCATTTTGCTATATTGATAAGCATGTAAAAACTCCTAGGGAAACTGTTAAAGAACATAACATATGTAGTTCAATTGCTAAAGTAGACAAAAGAGACTGGAATGGCTTAATGTCCAAAAATCTAGGTTTGGGATATGGTTTCACTAAAAAGGCATGCTTGTAGGGGTAGCTTTAGCCCATCTTTATTAAGATTAGTGACTTCCATGAGAAAAGAATGGCTAATAGGTTAAATTGAACAAACAGAAAGTAAGGGTACTGTCAAGGGGAGAATAAACTAGTGTGGAACAATGTGCAAAGATTGAATCACCAAAACAAGTTTGTTCCAAAAGCAGTACTAACTAAAACTGGCATATTTCCAGTTATTGCTGCTAGACAAAATCCTTCTAGTCAAGCAGCAGAAATTAGTACTGCTAGAAAAGTTATAACTGCTGAGACCCCTTTGTGAATGAAATCAGACCAAAGCAATAACTTTTAAAAGTCTCATTCACATATTAAAAGCCATTAATAAAATCAACAGCACTCAAACAATTTTTACAATCATAAAGTTAATACTGGCTGGGCACACCACAGTTAGTCTGATTAGGGTTTATAGGGAAACTGCTGTTAAGACCTCAGCAGGTTGTAATTGGAGACCCAAAAGACACTATTGGAACAAAGTCTCCAAATACAATTGTGGATCAAACTCTAATAAAATGTTAATTTTAAAGATCCACTAGGCAAACCCAAGTCAGCAATGGCTTGGGTCCCTAAGAGAAAGTAATTTCTTTTATTTAATGTGAAGGATATCACAAATAGCATTAAAGAAACAAATGAATTGTTGATAGTAATGTACCAGGTACATAACTGGCAACAAAGCACCTTGTTGAATATTTAAGACTAAAATGGTGGCCCTGTTGCTTTTGGAGGTAGTAAAGGTTATATATCTGATAAAGGAAAAATAAAAACTAGAAAATTAGATTTTGAGGATGTGTGCTTTGTGAAAGAACTACATCATTTTAATCTCTTTTCTGTGTCATAGATGTGTGACAAGAAGAACAAGGTTCTCTTCACAAACACTGAATGTCTTATGTTGTCCCCTGACTTAAGTTGTCTGATGAAATCAATATTAACTTAGAGTCTCTAGACAAAACAATATGTACAATATTTCACCTAGAGAACATTGGTTCCTACTGGAGGTTTGCTTTTTTGATTGCAAAGCCACAGTTGATGAGAAAAACAAATGGCATAGAGATGGTTCATGTTAACTTTAAAAACTTAAACAAACTTGTGAAGGGAAACCTTGTAAGAGGTTTACCTTCAAAGATTTTTCAAAATGATCACACCTGTGTTGCTTGTTAGAAAGGAAAGCAACACAAAGCCTCCTGTAAGGCCAAATTAGTGAGCTCTATTAGTCAGTCCTTACAGCTTTTACATATGGACTTATTTAGACCCCATAACTTACGGGAACAATAAACCATAAACTTAATTGCCTGTGTTTATCACTGATAATTTATCCCCCCCCCGCAGGTTTAGTTGGGTGTTTTCTTTTTAAAGAACCAAGGAATGACACTACGTGAATCCTTAAGGACTTTATAAGATACATCGAGAACCAATTAAATCAAAAGGTTAAAAACAATTAAATGTGCTAAATGGTACAAATTCAAGAACATGGACATTATTGAATTCTATAGGTCAAAAGGGATCAAGAGGGAATATAGTAATGCCAGAACTCTACAACAAAATAGAGTTGCTAGAGAAGAAACATACCCTAATTGAGGCTGCTAGAACAATGTTATCAAATTCATTTTTACCTAACACTTTTTGGGCTGAAGCAGTTAGTACTGCTTGCTATGTCCTTAATAGGGTGTTAGTGACCAAGCCTCAAAACAAGACACCTTATGAACTTATAACTGGTAAAATACCAATCATAAGCTATATAAGACCTTTTGGGTGCCATGTGACCATCTTGAATACCATTGACCACCTGGGCAAGTTTGAAGAAAAGTCTGATGAAGGGTTTTTAGTTGGGTATTCTCTAAATAGCAAGGCTTTTAGGGTATACAACTTAGAAACCAAGAGGGTTGAAGAAAACCTACATATAAACTTTTTAGAAAATAAACCTAATGTTGCAGGAAAGGACCTAATTGGCTGTTTGATCTTGATTATTTAACTGATTCAATGAACTATCAGCCTGTTACTGCAGAAAATAAAGCTAACAAAACTGCAGGTCCAAAAGAAGCTAATCATAGTGCAGGTACACAAGATAATATTGATGCAGGAAACTCTGAAATGGAAGCTGAACCTGCTCAAGAATACTTTGTACTGCCATTATGGTCTTCTTATACTTCAACAGCAAGAGTCTCATAAAAAAAAAAAAAAAAAAAAAAAAAGAAAAAAAAAAAAAAAAAAAAAAAAAAAAAAAAGAAGCAAAAATGGAGATGTAAAAGCTAAAGGGGATACTAGTCCCAAAGACAAAGAGAGCCAAAAGATCAACGAGATCTACTTTTTTGAGAGGAGCTGAAAGGCTTAAAAGACAAGAAAAGGAGGCTAATGATGCAGCTGAAGCTTTTAGAAAGGAGTTTGCTCAATGTACTAAGGATTTGCTTCTTCAAGCAGGAGCTGCTAGAGCTACCAGTACTAACACAGTTAATACTATTAGCACACCAATTAGTACTGCCAGTCCTTCAAATGTTTTTAGTACTGGTGGACCTGATCTAAACAACAATGACCAAGATGATTCTCAAATACCTGCTCTTGAAGGAAACTTATGTAAATCCAAGTGGCTGGGATTTTATCAATGCATCTTATATGAAGAGGGTGCAATGGCTGACTTCACTTCTTTAGAAACCACTGGATATGATAGTCTTATCCCACATCAAGGATACACTCCATTCATCCCACAACATCCAAATTCTAAAGATCCAACTTAGTAGTTCCAACAAGGAGCAAAGTACACAAAAGTTTGGAGCTTATGCTTTGTTACTATATTTCAAAAAGCAAAGAAGAAATAATCACAAGGATTTCCAGCACTGTTTGTTTGCTTGCTTCCTTTCTTAGATTGAACACAAGAAGATATCTCACTCTTAAGATGAAAGTTAGGTTTATAGTCATGCAGAAGAGCTACTGCAATTTTAAATTTAGAAAGTTTAGATTCTGGTGATTTCCTTTTGGAAAAGGGGCATTGGGACAAAATAGGTTTATAGAAATAAAAGGTGAAAGAGTGTTGTAGTTTAGAAAGTAGAAAAAGGTTGGTTGCCTCAAGGATACAGACAAGAGGAAGGGATAGACTATGATGAGGTTTTTGCTCCTGTGGCTAGGATTGAAGCCATCATGATCTTTTTGGCCTTTGGCTTTTAAAAGGGATTCAAGTTTATCAAATGGATGTGAAGAGATGGCCTTCTATATGGCACACTTGAGATGGAAAAGTGTATATGTTCAACCTCCAGGGTCTGTGATCCCTAAGTTCCCTAAGAATCTATAAAGTTGAAAAAGCTTTGTATCATTTACACCAAGCTCCCAGAGCTTGGTATGGTACTTTATCTACTTTCTTGTTGAAGAGTGGATATAAAAGAGGAACCATTAACAAGAATCTTTTCATCAAGAAGGACAAGAATGATATCATGTTGGTGCAGGTAGATGATATTATTTTTGGTTCTATAAAGAAGTCTTGGTGTGATGATTTTGAGGCATTGATGAAGAGCAGATTCCAAATAAGTTCTATGGGAGAGCTCACCTTCTTTCTAGGATTACAGGTCAAGCAGAAAGAAGATGGTATTTTCATAAGTCAGGATAAGTATGTTGCAGAGATCCTGAAGAAGTTTGATTTTGCTAGTGTGAAGACTGCTAGTACTCTATTTGAGACCCAGAAGCCTTTGACCAAGGATGAAGAAGTTGCCGATGTGGATGTACATCTTTATAGATCCATGATTGGCTCTTTAATGTACTTAACTGCTTCTAGGCCTGATATTATGTTTGCAGTCTGTGCTTGTTCTAGGTTTCAGGTAACTCCAAAGACCTCACATCTTCATGCTGTGAAGAGGATCTTTAGGTACCTCAAAGGTAAACCCAAACTGGGCCTTTGGTATCCTAGAGTGTCATCATTTGATCTGGAAGCCTACTCAGATAGTGATTATGCTGGAGTAAATCTTGACAGGAAATCCACAACAAGGGGTTGTTAATTTCTTGGCAAGAGACTTATTTCATGGCAGTGCAAGAAACAGACAATTGTGGCTACTTCTACTATAGAGGCAAAGTATGTTGCTGCTGCCAACTGCCGTGGGCAAGTATTGTGGGTTCAAAATCAAATGTTAGACTATAGATTCAATTTTATGAACACAAAGATCTACATTGATAATGAAAGCACAATATGCATTGTAAAGAATCCAGTGTTTTACTCCAAAACAAAGCATTTGAGATTAGGTACCACTTCATTAGGGATGCTTATGAGAAGAAGCTTATCCAGGTGCTGAAGATTCACACTGATGACAATGTGGCTGATCTTTTAACTAAAGCTTTTAATGTTAACAGGTTCAATTTCTTGATTATTAACATTGGCATGCTCAACCTATAGCTGCAGTAGTTCAGGTAAGGCATGTTGTTGTATAATTATTGAAGACAGGGTTAGTACTGTTGTACAACAAGTTAATATTGCTAAGCTTAGTTAATACTGCTAAAGAAACTTTGTACTAAAACAAAAGTTAATACTGCTAGGTTTGGTTAGTGCTGCTCAAAAGTGTCTAACAATGGTTTTGATGCTTAGATTGGGTTAAAGATGCAGTTTGGATTGGATTTGAGGGTACGATATCTGCATCCACAGCTTGTGTGGTATAATTCCCTGAACTGCTACTTGTATCCTGCTTGTCGGGCTTTGTCCCACTGCTTTCTGTGACAACCAACCCAGCATCAACTGCTTCACGCATATTGACCTTTTCCTCTTGCCTTTGCATCTGAGTTTCAATCTCTGATTTGCTGAATGCATTGTTGTTTTCAGGCTCTATCAAACTGCTTTTTGATACAATCAAGCTGTCATCCATTGCTTGAACTGGATTGATCTGAATATCTTGAGACTGCATCTTGACACTTGACTTAATTTGATGCTCATGAAGTATTTCATCATGCAACTGACTTCCATTCTCCTTTAGTGCATTAAGTTCATTTTCTTTCATGCGTAATACACCATATGTATTTACAACTCTATGAATGACCGCTTCAAGTGTATCCAGGTTCTCGAGTAACTCACGTCTGTACGCACTAGGTTCACAGCGCGTGAAGTCTTCGAAGTCTTGTTGCCAACCTTGATTCAGAAGATCCGTTGCATTTACCCCTTTTGAGGCAAGAAATTCCTTGAACTGTGTTCTGAGTGCTTGAAGACAAGTCTTTGCATTAACCCCATGAAGATTCTCTCTTTCAAGTTGTAGCCTTAACTGATCCAGATTATGAAACATCTTCAATTTGAAAGTCTGATGCTCTTCACCAAAGAATGAGCGAAATGCTGGTTTAAATGCATCAACAGCATAAGGCGAATTAAGGAGATAGAGATCATGAAGATGTGTCTCGAGTTGTTCAAACCATGTCATGCAGTTGGAGTGCCTTTGTTTTGCGAGCCGTTGCGTCAGTTGAAGCTCTCTCTCTTTTAAATTAGAATTAGAAGATTCCATTGAAATTCGATGTGTGAAATAAAATTAAGGATCTTAAGTAGATAATGTGATTGATGTTGTGGTTTTAAATGCAATTAACGTTCACGGGATTTTACAAGTCTATGATTAAAACCGATAAAAGATTAACGGGATTTTACAAAATCAATAGAAAACCGTGAATGAATAATTGTTTGTGATTTAGGTTTGTTTGTTGTGGTTTGATTATCTTTGAAGTACTTGGTTGTGGTATTTGGTTTGTTGATTTGTTTGAAATTTGGCGCAGTTGGATTATGAAGAAAATAAATAAATTTTACCCTATTACCAAAATCTAAATTTGGTGTAAAAATAAGCTAAAAAGGCTAAAGAAAAAATTATATTTTACTTAATTTTTCCCGCCAAAAAGTGTCGCTAAAAAGGTGTCGACCGAATAAATTTTTACCCTATTACCAAAATTTGAATTTGATGTAAAAATAAGTTAAAAAGGCTATAGAAAAAAGATTACAAATTACTTAATTTTTCCGCCAAAAAGTGTCGCTAAAAGGGGTGTCGTCTGGATACTCTTTTTTTTTAATCAAACCGCCTCCTATATTTTAATCAAACCGCTGCCACCTCAATCAAGCAAACCGCCGCTTAACTTAGTAACTCGCCGGCTTTAAAATAATCAAACCGCTGGCTATTGTTTTTGAACAAACCGCCGGCAATAAAATATTAAGCAAACCGTTGCTTAATTCTTTCCACTCAAACCGCCGTGTCTAGCAACTCGCTGTCTAATTTAAAAAGTAACTCGCCGTGTAAATCTCAACTCGCCGCCTAGGTTTATCAACTCGCCACTAAGAATTAACTCAAACCGCCGCTATGTTTGGAAACTCGCCGTAAGTTTTAAATTTAGGCAAAGTAAGGTTTGTATTTGCTCAATATAATATTCAAATCGCCACAACAACCTATCAAACTGCCACAATAAAGAGCAACTCGCCACCTAAATAGGCAAACCGCAGTGTAATATTAAAATAATATATGGCAACTCGCCTTTGACCAGTCAACTCGCTGTATACCTTTTTCCTTAAAACATGGATCTTGTCCCTTTACTTGTCAACTCGCCGTGAAGAACAATAATAAAATAAGCAAACCTCCACGAAGAACACTTGGACGAATTAAGCAAAATCAAGCCATATGATCTTTCTAGCCACGAAACTAAGCTACAACATACAATATTAAGTGTGTATATGACGATTAAACGCACCTTAACTCGTATATCTTTGTAAATCTTCCAATATAAAGCAGCTCTCCACGAAGAACATAAAATAAATTCGAATGTTTTAAGCTTTATAATCGAGCTAGGAGCTTGTAAATCACTTGTTATGGCAACAATACATCTTGTTAAACATGAAGAGCAAGAGAAACACCAAGATTAACCAACAAATTAAGCCCGAATTGCCTTTTGAGCCGTGGGCTTTTCTAAGACAAAATAAGGACGAATTAGAGCTTATATAACCATAAGAATCAACCACGAATCCACTTAGGCTCTGGTACCAATTGTAGGATCGTTTAATTCATAACACGGGTGATGATTCTTGTGATTGGGCTAGTTTCTAGAGAGAGAAACACACAGAGAGATATTTTAGAGAGAGAGTGTATGTGTTTAAAGTGAAAATGAATTTGACTAGCTTGCCTCTTCCAAAGTTGGAAGAGGCTTATATAGTTTTTATAAAATACCGGGTATTAGAACCCGGCTTAAAACCAAAAGACATACGATTAACTATTAAACTACTAACTATTATAAACAATAAATATACGGGGTGACCGAGTCTTTTACTCATATCTAACAGATGATAATATATCTAACATCAAGGAATGAGAGGTTGGCCAACCTTTAATAGCGCTATCCATAATACTTACACTCTAGAGACTCGCGGAGCAGACAAAGTATGTATTTATTGGGTAAGAACAGGAACCCAAAGGGGGACTTAATGAGGTGAGGGGAATGAACATGATCCTACACATATAACACTATATCTATGCACCTTACCTATTCACACAGAATACGCAAAGTCTCATTTTAATAAAGTCACACGTATTAGAAATATAATATGTGAAGTTTTAATAATAACTAAGTTTTACATATTATAAATATTATGTGTGAAGTCCAACAATATACAGATCATACATATACCATAAGATAATACGAAAAATATATATTTAGTAAAGTCATGCGTATATCAAAATAATACGCAAAGTCTCAATTTAATAAAGTCATCTGTATATAAGATAGTACGCAAAGTCTTAATATAGCAAATGACAGATTTATAAATCAAGTCATAGTATGCGATATTCTCAAAAATAATGAGCAATAAAACGAAGATCTTGCGAATGCTCAAAAACATTTATCAAGTTCAAAGATAGTCCAAATAGTCTAAAAGAGTTCATAAAACAGTAATGATCATGCATTTCACCCCAAAAACATATAAAACATTTAAAAAGAAGGGTCGTGAACTCACCTTTAGCAAAGCGTTAAGAGCGACAAAAATAAAGTAAGGAAAAGCCAAGAAAATAATTCGACGTAAGCCGAGGAAGCCTTAGAAGCAACCTAAAAATAATGTCGCGTCGTAAGGATTTATATGTATTACGCAAATATATGTAAATAAGTTTTATAAAGTTATTATATATAGCTTTAGCATTGTACTTAGAGTTTTTAATTTTTATAAACACATTTGGGCCCAAAATTTCCAAGTTAATATATTTATAAGACCAAAATAAATAGGCTGATAAGGATTTTTAGATTTAGTCCATGTTCATTAGCTTATATCTCCCAAATCGTAAATGGTCTCTATTCGGTTCTTATGTTTACAGAAAGGTAAATGAGTCTATTTATTCGATATGTGGGTCCGACCACTTCGATTTTTATAAAATAGGGTCAAATGGCAATTTTACTAACAAGTGTCCAAGCTGATTGATTTCCAGATTACTACAGTCTTGGAAAAACGGCCGTATCTCCTAAAACATAAGTCCGTTAGGACTGGTTCAAGTTGGTAATCTTAAGTTAATGAGACCTGTTGGGTTTCAGAAGTTTCTACAACTTAGTGCTGCTACTTATACAAGTTACTACTGCTAGTTCTACTTAGTGCTGCTGGTGAAGAATGCTAAAGATTCAAGAAAATAGACTAAGTAGTTAGTACTGTTAGTTATAATTATTTAGTACTGCCAGTACATTGTTAGTACTGCCAGTTAGAGTTAGTACTGTTAGTAGTAAGTTAGTACTGCTAGCATATATAGATAGTATTGCTTAAGTGATATGCATGAGATATATTAGGAATAGATATGCATGATCATTTAACGCGTTTTGTAAGTCCATTAGGGTTTCCTTGGTGTATAAAAGGAACCCTACGACATTCGTTAGATATACAAGTTTCAAAAAAATTCATAGTTAGTAATCTGTAACCTAGCAGATTAATAGTAATCAAAGTTCTGTTTTATTCATTGTTCTTCTTAGCAGTATAAGTTAGTTTCCGCATAACTTATATTGTTCATAGTCATTGTTTCTCTTGTAGTTAGTTTGGATCTATCTAGATTAGCTACCACCCTTAACAGGCTAGAAAGATCTATTCATTGGGATCAACAAGTGGTATCAGAGCTTGTTGAGAAACTCTGAGTAAGAAGAATCAAAACAGATCTGTTATAAACCTTTACCTTTCAGATCTATTCAATGGCAGGAGAAGATGAATTTCATGATGATAATCCACCACCACCACCACCAGTTACACCTACACAACAAGCCCCTCACACTCTGTCAACTATTAAACTCCCTATTCTGAAGAAAGGTGAGTATGACATATGGGCCATGAAAATGGAACATTACTTGGGGCATACAGATTATCCTATATGGGAAGTCATACAAAAGGGAAATGGTCCAGTACAAGTCTCAACAGATACAAATGGACAAATAAGGGTTTTGCCTCCTAAAACTGCTGAAGAGATTTTGGCTAGAGAAAGAGAAAGAAAAGCAAGAACCACCTTGCTTATGGCTATACCAGAAGACCATTTAGCAAAGTTTCACAAAATGACTGATGCTAAAGAAATGTGGGAAGCTATCAAATCCAGATTTGGTGGCAATGATGAATCTAAGAAGATGCAGAAATACATTCTCAAGCAACAATTTGAAAGCTTTTCTGTATCTAACTCAAAAGGATTGCACAAAGGTTATGACAGGTTTCAGAGTCTTCTGAGTCAACTTGAGATTCATGGTGCAGGTGTCTCCACTGAAGATGCCAATCAAAAGTTTCTTAGGTCTTTACCTGCTTCCTGGTCCTAAGTATCCTTGATTATGAGGACCAAGCCAGGAGTAGATACTCTTAGCTTCGATGATCTCTATAACAATCTTAGAGTCTTTGAGTCTGATATTAAAGGCACTACTGCATCATCTTCCAGCACACAGAATGTAGCATTTGTTTCTTCTGAAAGCACTAACAGTACTAATAACATTAGTACTACTTATGGTGTTTCTACTTCTTCTGGCCATAACTCATAAAAAGAAGTATCTTCATCATACACTAATGAACTCAAGTACTCTTTCTTTGCTAATCAATCAAGTGGTCCACAATTGGATCATGAAGATCTTGAACAGGTTGATGAGTTTGATTTAGAAGAGATGGACTTGAAATGGCAAGTGGCCATGATTTCCATGAGATTGAAGAAGTTTTACAAGAAGACAGGGAGAAGGCTGCAGTTTGATGCCAAGGAACCAGTTGGCTTTGACAAGACCAAGGTTGAGTGCTTCAATTGCCATAACACAGGGCACTTTGCTAGAGAGTGCAGATCAAAAGGAAATCAAGAAAGCAGAAGAAGAGATGCAGGGAACACTGGATATAAAGCAAAAGACAATGGGAGGAGACCTGGAAAACAGGAGGAACCTAAAGCTTTGGTAACTCTTGATGGGGAAGGTGTTGATTGGACTGGTCATGCAGAGGATGAGCAAGAGAACTTTGCTTTGATGGCTTACAGCAATTCAGGCTCAGACACTGAGGTAACATCTTGTTCAAAAGAATGTGTGGAATCATATGCTAAACTTAAAAAATTATATGATGAACAAAGAGAACAACTTGGTGATGCTAGTATAGAAATTCAAGCCTATACTCAAGCTTTAAAAAAGGTAGAGGCTCAATTAGTTGCTCATCAGAAAAATCAACTTTGGTATGAGGAAAAGATTAGATTTATGAAAATTGATTTAGATGATAAAACTGATGTGCTCACATATCATAAGAAACTATTAGCAGAAGCTGTAAAAGAAAAAGAAGAATTAAAAACCAAACTTGAGAATTTTCAAAGTTCTTCTAAAGGCCTTAGTAAACTGCTAAATAGTCAGATGAGTACTAGGGACAAATCTGGGCTTGGGTATGGAAATCAAATACATGAAGGTGTCTTAAGTTATGAAAATGAAGTTTTTCAAAGTGTATTTGACAGTAGGTCAAGTGATGTAGAAGATAGTCCTGTGTATGATAGATTTGCAAAAGTTGAAGGAATGCATGCAGTTCCCCCTCCAATGACAGGAAACTACATGCCTCCTAAATCTGATTTTGGAATAGATGAGTCAAATTTTACATATGGTCTAAAACAGTCTAAAACTAGTGAATCTGATGCTAAGACTAGTGATTTTAACTCTTGTGAAACCAATTCTAGTGTAGAAACACTTGAATTTGTGCCTGAACCAGTTGTAGTTGAACCCAAAGTTGTTAGTCAACCTAAAGTTTGGTCTGATGCTCCTATCATTGAGGAGTATGAGTCAGACAGTGATGATGAATATGTGATTAAACCTTCAAAAGAACAGGAAAAACCTAGTTTTGCTTTTGTTAATACTGTTAAGCATGTAAAAACTCCTAGGGAAACTGTTAAAGAACAAAACACATGTAGTCCAAGTCCTAAAGTTAACAAGAGAGACTGCAATGGTTTAATGTCCAAAAAGCTGGATTTAGGATATGGTTTCAATAAAAAGGCATGTTTTGTATGTGGTAGTTTTAACCATCTTATTAGAGATTGTGACTTTCATGAGAAAAGAATGGCTAAACAGGTTGAATTGAACAAACAGAAGGGTAAGGGTACTGGTCAAGGGGAGAATAGACCTGTATGGAACAATGTGCAAAGATTAAATCACCAAAACAAGTTTGTTCCAAAAGCAGTACTAACTAAAACTGGCATATTTTCAGTTAATACTGCTATACAAAATCCTTTTAGTCAAGCAGCAGAAACTAGTACTGCTATAAAAGTAAATACTGCTAGACCCATTATGAATGAAATCAGACAAAGAAATAACTTTTATAAGTCTCATTCACCTATTAGAAGGCTATTTAATAAATCAACAGCACCAAAAGCAAATTTTACAAATCATAAAGTAAATACTGCTAGGGACAAAATAGTTAGTGTTGTTAGGGGCTATAGGGAAACTGCTATTAAGGCCTCAGTAGGTTGTAATTAGAGACCCAAAAGACACTATTAGACCAAAGTCTCCAAATACAATAGTGGATCAAACTCTAATAAAAATGTTAATTTTAAAGATCCACTAGGCAGACCTAAGTCAGCAATGGCTTGGGTCCCTAAGAGAAACTAATTTCCCTTATTTGATGTGTAGGATGATCCACAAATTGCTTTAAAAGATACAGCGATTTTTTTGACAGTGGATGCTTCATCCCTAAACCATGAATTATGGGGAGGACAGTATGAAACTAGTGGAATTGATGGCACATTGTACAAACCTATGTGAATAAAGTGAACAAAAAGAATAGAGAGAAATGGTGAGCTATAAACAGAATGAGAGATGAGTAGATAAAAACAGAAAGAATGTATTGGTGAGAAAAAAGAATTGAGAGATAATTGTGAGTATAAAAACAAAAAGAGAGTTTGTGAGATTCAAATTGGTGATGGAAATGCTTGTTGGAACAGCATTGGTGTTTAAACTGCTAGGCATAAACTTAATACTACCAGTATTAAGTTAGTACTGTCAGGCAAATCTTTATACTGCTGGGTGAAGTTAATACGGCTAGGCTTAAAGTTAGTACTGTTAGGCTAAATTAGTACTGGTGGGTGACCGTTAGTACTGTTTGGAGTATAACAGAATTTTTCATTAATTAAATAGCCGTTGAGATATTTCCGCCTACAACTTGCTTATAGGGGTCTATGATTTGGAAATTCGGGATATTTCTTTCTCTAATAAGATTTCGTTCTTATAAAGATTCAATCTTATTAAGTAGGTCAAATCAAAACCCTAAGCCCTCTCTATAAAATCTCAATCACCTTTACCAAACCCTCATTTTCACATCCATGACCACATCCCAGAAGTTTAATCTCTCTTTCAGCAATCACATGGCTAATTTGGAATTTTGCGATAAGCATAACATGATTGCCTACTTGCAGAAGTCTGAAGGAAGTGAAGTGTTTCATCAGATCATTGATTTTCTAAATGCTAGTCATATCCAGTATGCCCTCATAGAAAATCCAACAATATATGTTTCTTTTATTAAGTAGTTTTGGAGCACAGCTACTGCTAGAACAAGTGCTACTGGAGAGGAAGAACTAACTGCTACAATTGATGGACAAGAAAAGACTATTACTGAAGCCTCTCTAAGAATACATCTAAAGTTGGAGGACGATGGTGGTGTTACTGCTCTACCCAATTCAAAGATATTTGAGCAACTTGCTCTAATGGGGTATGAAACTGATTTTGATAAACTTACATTTCAAAAGGGTAAATTTTCACCTCAGTAGAGGTTTTTCATTCATACAATCCTCCACTGCTTGAGTCTTAAAAAGACTGCTTGGGAGTAGTTTTGTAGCAATATAGCTACTGCTATTACCTGCCTGGCAACAACTAAAACTTTTAACTTCTCAAAATTTATCTTTAATGCCATGGTAAAGAATTTGGATACCCTCATAAGTTTTTAATGATTCTAGATTTATCCAATCTGTTTGGACAAGCAAAGGAGGACTTCTTCAACCCTACACAAGAACCTATTCTACTCCTGTCCTTACACAGAAAGTCTTTAGTAATATGAAGAGGGTTACAAAGGGTTATTTTAGGGAAGACACTCCTTTATTTGCTTCGATGATCACTGAATCTGAAACATCACCTTCAAGAATCACATCGTCACCATCATTATCACCTCAACATACACCATTCACTGCCCCATCCACTTCAAAACCATCAAACATCCACACTACATCTGTTACTGAGGAAGCTGCTTCCATGCCCTATGAATCACCTCTCTAAAGTGTTCACTCACTTGGATGTGATGAGGGTAGTCTATCACTTCATGAATTGACGGTTCTGTGTACCAATTTGTCAAATAAAGTAACAAGCTTAGAGGCAGAGTTGGCACAAACCAAATAAACTTATGGTACTGCTCTTACAAGATTAATAAAAAAGGTGAAGAAGTTAGAGCAGACTGTAAAGACAAGACAATCTAGAAGAAGGACAAGAGTGGTACTCTCTGATGAAAAGGAAGTTTCTGAGGATCCTTCCAAACATGGGTGGAGTTTAATTGAAGAATTGGACTTGGATGCTGAAATTTCTTTGGTTCCTCCACATGATGCAGAGATTTAGGAGAAGATTAGTGATGATACTGAGGTATTGCTAGAAGGGGAAGATACTGCTGAATTAGTAGAAGAACCTACTAAGCTTGTGGAAGATCAAGGAAGTGGTGAAAAGGGGGAACAAGAGGTTACTACTGCTGATACTGCACTTAATACTGCTAGTGTACCAATTAGTACTGCTAGTGCAACTCCTGAGGTTAGTACTGCTGCTGTAAATTTGGTATATATAAGAAGGAGTGCAGAGAAGAGGAAATATAAAGGTAAAGCAATCATGATTGAAGATGAATCTGTTCAAAAGAAGTCCCAGAATCAACTAGAACAAGAAAGGCTTAGTCATGAAGAAGCCATTAGATTACAGGAACAGATTGATGAGGAAGAAAGAAAAAGGATTGCAAGAGATGCTGAAATTGCTAAACAATTGCAAGAAGAATATGATAAAGCTGGAAAGGAAGAAGCTGTAGCTGAAGTTGATACTGCTCATGTTATTGATTGGAATGATCCTTCTGTAATAAGGTATCATGCACTTCAACATAGACCTAGATCTGTAGCTGAAGTCAGGAAGAATATGCTTATGTACTTGAAGAATTAGGGAGGCTACAAGATGAAAGATTTCAAAGGAATGAGCTATGATGATATAAGACTAATCTTTGAAAAAGTATGGGATCAAGTTCATTCATTTGTGCCTATGGATTCTGAAGAAGAAGTTCAAAGACTAAAAAGAGCAGGTCAAGATGTTGAAGCAAAACCTGCTAAAAGACAAAGAACTGAAGAAGTTTCAGAGTCAGTTCAAGAGCAAACAGATGAAGAACCAAAAACAGATGAATTATCTTAAGAACAGCTTAATCAAATGGTAATTATAGTTCCAGATGAAGGAATAAATGTTGAAGCTCTTCAAACCAAATACCCAATAATTGGGTGGGAAGTTTACTCTGAAGACACTATGCAATTTTGGAAAATCATCAGAGTAGGCAATCACACAGAGTTATATCAGGTTTTTAAAGACATGCTTAAGAATTTTGACAGGGATGATCTGGTCAAATTATGGAGCTTAGTTCAAGAAAGATACAACTCATCAGGACTTACTGAAGATAAAGAGATAGAATTGTGGGTCGAACTAAAGATGTTATTTGAACCAGATGCAGAAAATCTTTTAGAACTCTAGAAATATATGCATGATCCTTTGAAATGGTGGTTATATGATATGTGTGTAGTTCATCATGTATCTACATAGACAGGACAAGATATATTCATGCTGGTGGAAAAGGATTATCCACTAACAAAGGGACTTGCAACTTTGATGCTATGTAACAAGCTAAGAGTGGATCAACAGTCAGAGATGGCAGATGAGCTTTTGATAAAGATCTACAATATAGCAAACAGACCAAGGAACTAAAGTGTTTGGAAGCATCCTCAGCAGAGTACATTAGAAGAAATTTGAGATTTAATGGCAAATCACAAGTTTAGGGGAGGCAAAATGACAGTTTGATTTGTTGGAAAATGATTTTAAGGTTCATTATGATCTTTGGGATGGAGATTAAGAGGTTAATACTGGCAAGACAAAACTTAGTACTGCCAGGCCAATTAGTACTGATAGTACTAAGATTGAAAGTATGAAGCTAGAAGCCATGGTGGAGGAAAGAAGGATCTTTAAGTGTTGGTTTCATTACCACACAAAAAATGGTCATCAGTTCACCATGTTTAACAGACATCAAAAACTGGCTAGTCCAGAGCAAACGGCTTCTGGTAAAGACTTCTCAAATTCGTTAATGGTTGATAGTTTGCTAAAAACTATATGGTTTTCACCTCACCATGCTTTATAGTAAAGAGTTGGCTAGTCCAAAGCAAACGACTCTTGATAAAGATATCTCAAATCCGTTGATAGTTGATAGTTTACTCAAAACTATATGGTTATCAATGCACCATGTTATTACAATGAAGCATTGGCTATTCCAGAGCAAACGGCTACTGGTAAAGAAATATCAAATCCTTTTATGGCTGGTAGTTTGCCAAAAACTACAAAGCCAACTTAGTTGGTGTTGCTGTGTAGCTGTGTTGCAAGATTGTTGAGATGCTGTAATGAGAAGTTAAAGAATTTCAAGATTTCTAAGAGCTCAAGTTCATCAAAGAAAGGATTAAAGAATAGAAGTGTGTTTGAATACATCCTCCTAACGTTCAAGAAGCTTATACTGAAGAAACATGAAGGTTAACAAGTGAACAATCATGTTTAGGGGAGGATTGTTAGGATTCAGAAGTCTCTACAACTTATTGCTGCTAGTTGTAGTTAGTACTGTTAGTGAAGACTTAGTGCTGCTGATAAAGATTGTTGAAAATAGACTAAGTATTTAGTACTGCTAGTTATAATAGTTAGTACTGCCAGTACATTGTTAGTACTGCCAGTATAGTTAGTGCTGTTAGTAGTAAGTTAGTACTGCTAGCATATGAAGTTAGTACTGCTTATGTGATATGCATGAGATATATTAGGAATAGATATGCATGATCACATAACGCATTTTGTAAGCCCATTAGGGTTTCCTTGGTGTATAAAAGGAACTCTACGGCATTAGTTAGATATAAGTTTTCATATATAAGTTTCACCTAGATATATAGTTAGTAATATGTAATCTAGCAGATTAATAGAAATCAAAGTTTTGTTTCATTCATTGTTCTTCTTAGCAGTATAAGTTAGTTTCCGCATAACTTATATTGTTCATAGTCATTGTTTCTCTTGTAGTTAGTTTGGATCTATCCAGATTGGCTACCACCCTTAAAAGGCTAGAAAGATCTAATCAGATTGGGATCAACAAGGATGCTAATGGAGCACAGGGATGCTCAGGGACAGGGTGTATTTACTAGCTGAGCTTAGAGGAGGCTATTTGAGATTAGAGGCCCGTTGGTACACAAGCTCATTCTGGAGTTCTTTAGTACATTTAGGTTTGGAGAGGCAGTGCTTGATCTGGATACAGCTGGGGCTTTACAGTTTCAGTTAGGTGAAGTTAGGCATCGTATGAGCTAGAGAGAGTTTATTTTGGGTATGGGCCTATATACTGCTAAGGAGATTGAGTTGGTGGGATTTGGTGCATATAGGGCCGAGAGTGCGAGACAGATCCCTGACAAGGGGGATTTGAGTGCTTACTGGATAGGGATTTCATCTGCTGTAGATTTCCTTGGCATAGCCCCATCCTACACTTCTATCAGGGATCCGATGCTTAGGCTGTGCCACAGACTGATTACGTGCAGTATTGCTGGGAGGAGTCAGGCACCTATGAAGGTGACCGTGACTCACTTATTTTATCTAAGGGGGATGGATGTTGGCTCTGTCAACATCTCTTATCTGTTGGCTAGGTACTTGAGGTTGTTCACTTCAGGGAGGAAGCAGGGGGCTATGATATTTGGGGGTTAGTTTTTTGGTCGTCTGGCGAAGCATTTCATGCTGCTTACTAAGGAGAGACTCTAGAGACTGACGGTGATTGTCCAAGACCTCCCCGAGATTGATACGTCTAAGCTGGTGAGACTGCAGATCTGTGAGGAGCTTGATGACACTTGGGATTAGGTAGCCCCGGGACCAGAGAGGTAGCAGGTTGCTGCGGCTGGTACTGCTGAGGCTGCTGAGGATGCTCCTGTAGTTGATGAGGCAGCTTCGGCTGTTCCAGCACCCAAGCAGGCACCTCAGCCGCCGCCACCTGTGGTCGGACCAGCCAGGACTATGGCACAGAGGTTAGGAAGGTTAGAGGAGGACGTCCATGGCCTGCGAGGAGCGCTAGGAGAGCAGAGAGAGGTGTTGGACAGTATGGCCTATGATTTCTCACGATTTACTACATGGACGGTCATTGGACTCTCACAGATGATGGACTAGGCTGGAGTCAAGTACACGAGCTATTTAGATTATCATATTCTGTATGTGAGACATACCAGACGTAGGACAGATGATGCCAGCACCACCATAACCCAGCAGGACGAGCAGCAGCCAGACCCATGATCTCTCTACTCCTTATCTTTTTGTTATTATCTTTTGTACATTTATATTATTCATATCATTATGTACCTAAACTTAAAACTGTTTATCATTTGATGTATATATTATGGTATGATGATTTTGATTTGTTTGTGCATGATAGAATCAAACCTGACAGTAAGTTCAGCAATATAACTCATTGATTAATAAAATCACTCAGAACCGTATTCGTTACATGAATGGAAGCTTGAGAGGAGAAAGTGTTGAACCAAGTGAAGAAAGTTGGAAGGAAAAAGTCTAACTTAAAGACCAGTTGAAACAAAAGTATTAAATGAAAAAGTCCATAACATAAAGACTCGTTGAAACAAAAGTGCTTCCCCTGGAGACCACCCGAAATGTTAATTATTTTTATTCAACAGTTTGTCATTCCTTCCCCAGACATCAATACCTATTGTATCCGCACTATAACCAGGTGGGCGAGGGGATACCAAAACCGGCATACCTGAATGTCTGGACATTATCAGTTCCTTTATTTTATAGTGCCCTTTAAAACATTATTGTATCAGTTTCAGTCAATACGGCAATGTCAATGAACATGATCCGTCTTATTCAACAGACTGACCCGATATAGATACTTTTTATACAGGTTTTCTCAATACGGTGAATTACAGTTAAATGGTGATAACGGCGTAATGGTTCCTGTACACTTAGATTAAGTTTTATTAATAATTTCCGTAGGGTTCTAAAAAGAATGATTTTTGATTGTTTTTTCCTATATTTTTGCACAAACCTCGCTGCAAAAGAAATCGACAAAGTTGGAGAAGTATCGATCATACTGGAATCCCTATGTGTGTATTTGTATCATGCTGGTATTACTAGACGTAACATTCTTGCTCATATACTCCAAACTTGAGAATCAAGACCGAGCAACATAACATGGTGGAGTTACTCAATCCAATTCTTATTTAATATCCCGTTTTTAATGTTATTCTCTATACAACGAGGACGATTGTATAATACAAGTATGGGGGATGGGAATTAGAATGTAAACCTTCCCATATTTTTTCACATAAAAAAGCCTTAAAAAAATGCTCAAATTTAAAAAATTTCAAAGCATACATTTGTGAAATTACTTGTTACATCACTGCACACATAACCCTCACTATATATTGTGAGAATTATAACCTTATCCTTTTTCTAAATGATTACCCCAAAGACCACAAAAATAAGAGTGGTGTCCCGGTGATGTTGTAGACTTAGAAACTTGGCTTGGTAAATCAATTCGAGACCACAATAAAAGAAATACTAAGAAGTATATAAGGATACCTTTGTTTAAATTGGTATAATTACATCTAGTATTACACTGAAAAAATACACCCACAAAGCCTTATAAGTTGTTTTTATATAACTATACAACTGGTTAGTTAAATCCTGTATAAATCCTTTGTTTACTCCCATCTTAAGAGTAAGATACCCTTAGAAAAACCAATAGAGCCAATCCTTTAGGAATAACACCAACTGTTTGTTTCATTACACATTTACACCTTAGCCTACCCTGTTAGATTAAGTCCATTTATCAGTTGCTAGTTGCTTAAAGTAAAGTATGTATTTCCCAAGTCTTGTGTCAATATTCTATCTTTGGTACGGTTGGGAAGAATTTGCCCATTGCAAATAGGAATGTATAAAGTAGTCAAAATTCATGTATTTTTACTACCATCATAATTATTGGTACATCCGAAGAATGAAGAATTATCAAAGGAATTATCCGAAGTTATAATGATCGTGAAGATGGTGAAATTATACAGAGTTTCGTAGTTAGTATATGTTAAAAAACGAAAAAATTAAAAAAATCTCAACAAATAAAATGAAAGACTAGGGGATTATTATCGTTCTCTAGAGGAATAGTTTGGGTAGGTTCGAATTGTATGTTACTAATGTCTAGAGGTTGAGGGAAGAGTATTTTTTTGTATTTTTTATGTTTTTTAGAAAGCAAATAAAATCTCGGGTTTGAAGAGTGGGTTGATTAAACTACTAAATTAAACCACTTCTAATTATGCAGAAAAGTAAATTGATGGAAAACTCGTATGGTTAAACAAACGCGTTCACCTAATCATGCACTACTCCCTAGTTGTTTTCTCTTATTTATTGCCCGTCACCCTTGTTAGTGTAGTTTGTAAGTATTCCCTAATTTAACAGCGGGTTGGTCAAATCCGGTATCTACGTGACAACCTAGACGGTGGTTATCTGCAGACACCACTCACATCCAAAAGTAAATTCACGCACACTAAATACCTAATTCGGAATCCACCCTAAGGTGATCTAGATATGAAGATCTAATCACAGGTATCCTCTAACCTAATCACGTTTCACTAAACGTCTATGCTATGATATGAAGATCGAATAGCTAGTTTTCAAATGCCTAACGTGCACACCACTAACAAGAAGCAATAATAAAAGAGATTAACAACTAACTTTCATGCTATCATAAGAAAACACATATAAATTTATCCAAGCATCTTAATTGAAAGCGAAGAACGATTAATCATACAACACATAGACATATTGAATGATTAAAAGGGTAAAGGAACTTCACTTCAATCGAACATGGAGTAACAATGAGTACACAAGGATTATAAAACCCTATAAATCGACCAAACTATATAGTTCTC
This sequence comes from Tanacetum coccineum, assembly GCA_026074375.1. NCBI lineage: Eukaryota > Viridiplantae > Streptophyta > Magnoliopsida > Asterales > Asteraceae > Tanacetum > Tanacetum coccineum. The sequence continues at coordinate 12,451 of BQNB010002409.1, read as the reverse complement.
CTAAGTTTCCTCTCGTTTTCCACCACTAAATATGTAAAATAAGGGTTATATATAGAAAATCAATCCTGACGGCGTCGCTACGGTTTCCTGATGCCGGCAGCCCGCCGAATCTTCCAAAGGGTTATTCTTGTCGGCTACTGTGACGCCGTCAGACTTCGTGGTGACGCCGTCGCTCTTCAATCCTGACGGCGTCAGGGTAAATTTCTGACGCCGTCTCCACCGTCTGAGAAGTCACACTTTTAATTAAAAATTCCACTTTCTGGGCACTTTTGGTGAATGCGTCAGAATGGAAGTCGCAAGCTTGAAGTGTTGTGTTTTTGTCCAGTTTCTTCTTGAATCGAGCCTAAGTCACGTGCTTTTCCTCCAAATGCTTCCCAAATGCTAAAACATCAAAAAGAAACGATTAGTACAATATTTGGGCATATTTGCATGATTTTTGTGGTTAAATGTAACACCCCCAAAATATGCGGCAACAAAAAGGTAGCAGGAGGCGTTACTTCATCAGTACATAAGCACAAGATATAAGAAAACGACCTCTAAATGAGACGTTTGATAAAATAACTTTGTTGTTTTATTAAAAGAGTTAATTGAAAATAAGTTGTCCCATGCTTGCATCAAATGGAAAATATTGTTTTAAAATACAACAAATATGGAGTTGTGCTAATCCATGAAAATATGCCTTGTAAGAATGCAGACTCCATGCACTTGAATTACACCTTAGCAGCTAGGCACCTGAGAAATACATGCTTAAAATGTCAACATAAAGTTAGTGAGTTCATAGGTTTAAGAAAATATTCAAGTTTGATCGCAAGTTTCAATAAAGCATGACTATTGTAACACATACAATATTCACAAAAGTAATTACGATTTCCTAAGCTCATGACACCGAAGCTACAATGTTATGCATGTAAACAAATACGCGTATAATAAAGCCTAAGCAGGTGTTCAATCCACAACACCCAAATTCCGACATGGTATACGTCCATTAGCTCGGACCTCCGAGGCTAGTAAGCGCTTAACTTACCAAAACGGGGATGTGACTCAAAATATATCTATTTATAACACTTGCGCTACACAAAATAATTAACGGTTCATGAGATTTCGGGCACAAAGGATTATCGCATCTTAGGCCTAATCGTAATCATTTAAAAGTAAAGTACTTGCGTTCAAGAGTTTAAAACAAAGCAATGTATCTCACCCCAAGATTTATAAAACATTTATAAAATAGTTAAAGCGGGGCAATAAACTCACCTTAAATGAAAGTATCGGTTTTGAGATAATTGATCACAAGATAATGTCACAAATAGTTCCGAATGCAACCTAATTAAATATGGGTCGACTTAGAATTATGCACATGAAATGAAATGATGCAATATATTTTTATAACATTATATCACTACCTAATAAATTGCATTTTAGTTTTATAAGTCAAAATAATGTTTGTCTAATTCGCCATTTTTATCTGTCATTATATACCTTAATATTATTTTTAAATAACCATTATTATAAATCTTATCTCGCTTACAAAATAATATTTTTAAAAGTTTAAGACGAATATAAATAATATATAAGTCATACTATAATATTTCTTAAGGATTTTATATCTCAAACGAACTTAAAAACGCCCGAAAACCCCAATTTATTAACCAAACAACACCCTTTATTTGTAAAATTACGTGCATGAACTTTATAATATTTTTAGAAAATAGTCCAACTTTGAAAGAGCGTAATTCCTTAGTTATAATGATTCACTGGTCGTTCAAAAGCGAGGATTTAATGAAAAATCATGATCTACAAGTTTTATCTTTTGATTTAACCCGACTCAGACTCGAAACGGGTCGAAAACACCATTTTAGAAACTAGTCAGACTTATGTAAAAACAGTTTTTGCCGGAAATATTACTAAACTTCTTATGACCATATATCCTTCGTTATAAGTCCGATTTTTGCGTTCTTTATATCCACGGAATCGTATAAATGTGTACTATCACATTTTTAAGGTCTTAACTATTCAAGATCAGATTTATTGTCAGAAAAGCTAGATGACAAATCTGGACAGCAACTTATTATTTTCTACTCTACCACTTTAATCCATCCACAAATTACAACTTCATACTAACCTAGTTCCTTCCACCAATTTTCATCATTTTTTATCACAACAACAAATCTATACTAACCTAATCGCTTCTACCAATTTATCATAAATAAACATAAATCTAAGAACATAAATAAAATACATAACGTTACTAGTTTAAGTTTATAAATAACTACTTTAACAAGAAAGTTAATATTTTATCAAGTAAATTATATCAATAACATCCTTGTTTTTGAAATTCCGTTCATTATCACATCTATAGTTTTTAACCTTTTGATTCAACATTGGTTCTCTATTTGTCTTTATAATGTCCTTAAGGATTGCATAGTTTCACCCTTAGTTCTTAAGAAAAATGTTTCCAAAACTAAATCTGCTAAAACCATCAGTGATAACCAAATAAAATAGGTCTTATGGTTTATTGCTTCCTCGACAGATGTAGGTCAAAACAAGTCCATATGAGAAGTTGTAGGGTTGTGGCTAATTAGAAAGCTAATAACTTGGCTTTACAAGATGCTTTGTGTTGTTTTTACTTTTCCTTTCTGCAAGCAACACAAGTGTGGCTCATTTAGAAAAAAGCTTTGTAGGTCACCTCTGGACAAGTTTACATTCACTAAGTCTGTTTAGGTTTTGAAATTTACATGACCCAACCTCCTATGCCATTTGTTAGATTCATCAGTTGTAGCCTTTGCAATTAAACAAGCCAAACCTCCTGAAGGAACAATGTTCTCTAAATTGAAACTGTACATATTGTTTTGTCTGGGGACTTTAAGTAATATTTGATTTTCATCAGGCAACTTAAAATCAGGAGAACAAAAGCAAGACAATTCAGATGGTCAGTAACAGAACCTTGTTCTTTTTGTCCACACATTTGTGACACAGAAAAAGAGATTGAATATGCTGCAGTTCTTTCACAAGCTTACATCTCAAATTAATTACCACGTTTTTATTTTCCTTTACCAGTAAATATAGCCTATACTACTCCAAAGGCAAACAAGGCCACCCATTAAGTCTCTTGAAAGTCAGCAAGGTAAGCCTTGTTCCCTGTCATGTGCCTGGAACATCCACTATCAATAATTCCTTTATTCTTTAGAGTTCTATGTGGATTATCCTGCACATTTAAAAGAAAGAGATTAGACTCTCTTAGGGACCCAAGCCTGTTTGGGCTTGAGTCTGCCTAGTGGATCTTTGAAAGTTGAATAATTTCTAAGACTAGATCCACCATTGTATTTGGAGAGAATATTATTGTTGTATCCTGGTATGTTCTCCATTTTCAACCTTGAGGACTTAACAGCAGTGTCCCATTTTCCCCAACAGTACTAACTTCTTTTACCTTAGCAGTATAAACTTTTTGGTTTGAAAAATTTGTTCTTAGTACTGTTGTTCTTTTGAAAGGCCTTGATGATGGTGAATGAGTTTTGTGAAAAACATTTGCTGGTCTAACACCATTCACAATGGGCTTAACAGTATTAACTTTCAGAGCAGTGCTAGTTAGTACTGTCTGTCTGTTAACATTTTGTCTAGCAGTACTAAAATTGTTAGTACTGCTAGCTTTAGCAGTTTAATGGATTATTTCAGGTTCTTTGTTTGTACTGTAAAGGGAAAAATTGATTTTGTTTATTTACCCTTTGAAAACAATTGGTCCACTGTTGGTTTCCTCTCCCCTGTACCATTACCCTTAGACATATTTTGTCTTGTTTGTTCAACTTGTATTAGCCCAATTTTACTGGATAATCATATTATCTTATTAATGACTAAAATACCACAAACTAAACCATGCTCTTTCAGTAAACCTATGCCCCAACTCTTTGTGTTAACCTTAGATTTTTTACTATGATGTTGAATGATTACTTAATAATTTCCCTAGGTGTTTTTACTTGCTTGTTAGCAAAACTAGGTGTATCAAGTCCTTTAGTTTGTACTGACACATACTCATCATCACTATCTGATTCATACTCCTCAATGATAGGAGCATCAGACCAAACCTTAGGTTGAACTTCTATATTTGATTCATTGACAACTGGTTTCAGACACTAATTCAAAGGTTCTGTACTAATGTTAGAGTCACAGGTATCAAGTTCAGTTGTTTGGGATTCAGATTCACTTGGTTGAGTCTTTTCTGGACCAATAGTATTAATTTTTTGTTTTGGGTGGGGGGGGTGGGGGGGGGAGTCATCTATTTCAATATAGGTCCAAAGGCATATAATTCCTGCATGGTGGGGGTACAGCTTGCATTTCAATGTTTTAACAATATAAAGGGGGGGCCTTTTATGCAAAAGGTGGGATTTTCTAAATCACTTTTATTGCTCTGAAAGAACACTTTGCAAAACTCTTTCATAACTTTAATTTTTCACTATATCTTTAAATCACAGTTACCCGATGCCCAAATTTATCATAGGCACTCATTATGAAATTTAGAATTTTTACAGATTTTTTGAAGAATGATTCCATATGTCTACTAATATTACTTCTAACATCATCTTTTTCTTTTTGAGCTTTTGCCAACAATTTCTTATGGTATGTTAGTACATCTGTTTTATATCTAATCTATTTCATAAATTTGATTTTTAGTGTTATACCAAAGTTGGACCTTGTTGATGGAGAATAACTATGCTTATAACTGTTCTTAAGACCTTAAGATATAAGCTTTATTTCTACGCTAGCATCACTAAGTTGCTCTCTCTGTGCATCATATAGTTACTTTTAGGTTAAGATAAGACTTTTACAATCATGTTTTGAACAGGAAGGTACCTGTGTGTGTCTGATCCTGAGCTGTTTGTAGCATGAAGCATTAATTTTCATATCGTCTGAATGGAGTTTTCAGTCAACACTTTCTCAATCAACTGTCACCAGTGTCTTTAGACTTCTTCTTTCTTTCAGTTCTGCTCAATCTTTATTTTCAGGATTCCAATCCATCCATCCTCTGTTATCTTCCTTTGTTCGACTACTCTCTTGCAAATGCCCTCGTTTTTTGTAGGCTGTTGGTTGCATTCCACTTTGGTTTTATCAAAACCAACAGGTTCTTTTGCATCAAACTGTAGCTTTCTACCAGTCTTCTTGTAGAACTTCTTTATTCTCATGGAGATCATTGCCACTTGCCATTTTAAGTCCATTTCTTCAAGGTCATATTCATCAACCTGGTCTAAGTCCTCATGATCCAGTTGAGGACAACTTGATTGACTTGCAAGCAAGGAATATGATGATGTTTGTTCATGCTTTGAATATGACCAGAAGTATTGGAAACACCATAAGCGGTACTAACATCATTAGTACTGCTGGTGTTTTCAGAAACAAATGCTACATTTTGCAAGTTGGAAGATGATGCAGTAGAGCCTTTTACATCATTTTCAAAGACTCTTAGATTGTTGTACAAGTCATCAAAACTGAGACTGTCCATTCCTGGTTTGTTCCTCATAATTAAGGAAACTTGTAACCAAGCAGAAGGTAGAGATCTTAGAAATTTCTGATTTGCATCTTCAGTAGATACACCTGCTCCATGAATCTCTTAACTGACTGAGATGGACTTTGGAAATCTCTCATTAGCCTTTGTGAATCCATTCTGTGTTGGATTAAGTGAATCCTTCAAACTGTTGCTTTCCAAGATGTACATTCTGCTATCTTTTTGGATTCATCATTTCCACCAAATCTGGATTTGATGGCATTCCACATTTCTTTTGCATCAGTCATCTTATGGAATTTAGCTAGATGATCTTCTGGTATGGCCATTAGCAAGGTGGTCCTAGCTTTTCTTTCTCTTTCTCTGGCCACTATTTCTTCTGCTGTTTTAGGAGGCAAAATTTTAAGTTGTCCTGATGTATCAGTTCGTGACTGGACACAGGGACCATTCCTATTTGGATATCCTCCCAAATTGGATAGTTCTGTATGATGCAAATAGTGTCCATCTTCATAGCCCCTATTTCATATTCTCCCTTTTTGAGAATAGGCTAGTTGATGGTTGGAGGACTGTATGAGGAGTTTGTTGTGTTGGTGTGGACGGTGGTGGTGGCTGGTTTATCATCTTGTGATTCCGGATCATGTTTAGTTTTGTTGGCTGGAGTGAAGTAACTGGTTTTTATCTATTCTTCTTATTTAGAGTTTCTTATTCGAGCTCGTTTATCTAAAGCTCGTTTATGTTTTGAGCTCGTTTACTAGAGCTCATTTAGGCTCGCGAGCCAAGCCTAGCTTTGTATACAAAGCTCGGGCTCGGGCTCGTTTATTAAACGAGCTCCAATTTAGGCTCGAGCTCGGGCTCGAGCTCGTTTAGGCTTGGCTCGTTCAAGCTTTTTAACGATCCGATCTCAAGCTTTTCACGAGTAGCTCGGCTCGTTTCCACCCCTACACGTAAGGGTTCAAAGTAAATAGTTTTGGTTTTATTGACGTAAAAATTACCTAAAAAATTATTAGTTGTCACATTAAATAACCACGGAAAAGTGTATAAAATGACACCTCATCAAATACCTCTACACTTAGGATTTGCTTGTCCTTAAACAAATGAACTTTTCTACCTAGTAAATAGCAAAGTCAGGGGCATTTAACCTACTTAGAGATAATTTATGGCACAACCGGTTTAACCTCGTAATTAAAAGCACAAAAATATATAATAGCATATCACATAAGTGTTTGGAATCTCTTTTTCACTCGGTGTAATAATGAATTATAACAATATAGGAAACAGGAAAATAAACACTCACTACCTGTCATAGTATATAGATTACCATAAGCTTGATAAAGGATCAAAACCTCCACCGCTTTGGCGTAAGCACCTAGGAATTACTATCAAAGAGGTCTTTCAAAGGGTTGTAACGTAAGGTGTAGGGTAAATGAAACACGGTTAAGGATAATTAGGGGAAATTTTACGGGTGGCAAGCTAATTATTTACAAGAATACATGTAAACGGCGTTGCTAAGCCAAGACTCGACAAAAAAACTAGGACAATCATACACAACTTTACATCAAACTCTTTCTTTTTCTTTTCTTGACTCTTTCTTGACATAAACAATAGCAAGATGGCAGCCTGTATATTCTAGTATATTTTTTTGCTTTTTTCATTTTTCTATTTTTTTAAATATACACTTTTTCCCTGCCAACTGCTAAAAATAAATAAATATACATGAGTAGAGTTTATAACAGCACCCCTATACTTGAGTTTTTAATACTCAATAACAAACTAACTAATGACCCGAATTGAGAAGGATCAATAAACATGGAGCATATTAGACATGTCTGGCGGTAATGATTTAACTTTCTTCCCCATTTCTCCATATAATAAAAACTAACAATAGACTCGACTTAGCAACCATGTAATCAAGTAAACAATTAACTAGGGTTTAAAAATTATGATAACAATAATGTACTAAAATTGAGTACATATAAGGAAAGCTAAGGTGATTTGGGTGTAACATTTAGTGGGGTGTAAACAATTATCTTGCACTAAAAATGAGTGCATAGCAAGGGTGTGGGGGGTATTTATATGACCGAGGAGATTGTAACACCCTCAAATCTGAGTATGCAGCGGAATGTTGAATATCCGAAGGCGTTACATTATTGGGTCAATAGCAC